>RJWM01005097.1:41316-94603 GCA_004363535.1 Dasyprocta punctata | reverse complement strand
TTAACACAGCAATACTTCCAGATCCTTTTGGAGAAAGCATGGAATTTGTTCTGGACTGAAGATTAATCTGGGGGACAATTAGATACAAACAAATCAATCATCTCTGTGTAAAACTAACCATATAATAAAAGTAAAAAACAGCTCAACAGTTTAGATTATAGATCAGTCTACCTTTTAGAGCCAGATGCTATAGCATAGACAGACTTCTGCTTCAAGGGTTAAACATACTCTGTACTATCTATTTACTTTTTGGTTGAAGTTGACAAAAGAAATAGCACTGGAAACCCTGAAGTTTCAGCCTATTAGTCAAAAATAAAAAGTATTTCTGATGGTTTCATGTTCAAATTCACTTTTCAGGTAAGTTCCAGAACAAAACATTAGCCCTTAGTAAATGATTGATTTTTTTGTGTTCCAGTTCAGTGAAGTGGCATAAGAACGCTTTAGGTACACTCAGTCAGTTCTCTCTGACGGCTCTGGACTGTATAAAACTCTGTTCATTATCTGAATCAGGCAGGAACTCAGTAATTGCAGGCACATAATAAAATTATAATACTATAAGAGGTAAACAAGTCTAGTTCTAATTTGTACCTCACATCTACTCCTGCAAAGGAGGAAAGCCACCAAACAAAAAAATACTTGTAATTCCTGAAGTTTTAACATCCTAAACCAGTATCTGGAAGCCTGAGCAATTACTTTGAGGATAACAACATGCAATATAACAACCATTGTTAAATTCCTATCATCTTGTTTTGAAATCCTATATTGCCATTGCTTTTTTGTTGTCATCACTACACTTTTGTTGTTCTTCTTAAACTGTTTTCTTCTTGATTTGTCTGTTTTTTTCTCTTTAAAATAAAAAAGAAAAACAAAGTAAATAATATAAATCCTGTATATTTTAACTTTCTTCATTAAAAATTGAAATTAAAAACAAAAACAAAAATAAAAACCAGGCAGGCGCTGTGCCACTGACCTATATCCCTGGCCACTAAACAGAAATCTTAACACAGCAATATTTCCTAAACCTGGAAAAAACATTTAAAAACCATTTACTAGCCGGGCGTGATGACTCTCACCTTTAATCCCAGCACTCAGGAGGTTGAGGCAGGAGGAACATTGTGAGTTTGAGACCAACCTGGGCTACAAAGTGAGTTCAAGGCCAGCCTGAACTACATAGTGAGACCCTGTCCCAAAAAATAGGGCCGGGGATTTAGCGCAATGGCCTAAGTGCCTGTTTGGCAGGCACGAGGTTGTGAGTTTGATCCCTGGTACCAAAAATAAATAAATAAATAAAAACCATTTACTAAAATAATCCCCAAATCCAATTCATGAATTAGTACTGATCCCTGATGCTGGTCAAAGAAAACAGGAAAAATATAGGTAAAATAATGAATATTTTTATATGGCTAAGTTTTTATTTTGGGATTCTATGCTAATAAGTTTTTTGTCTTAAACGTCATTTCTTTTTTAGAATTAGAAGGTAAATGTTTTTTTAAATGTTCTTTTTTTTTTTTTTTTTTTGCGGCACCGGGGATTGAACTCACAACCTCGCGCCTGCCAGGGCAGGCGCTTAAGGCACTGAGCCAAACTCCCGGCCCTGGTTTTTCGAGGCAGGGTCGCACTATGTAGCTCAGGCCGGTCTTGCGCTCGCATTGTAACCCAAGCCGGCCTCGAACCCACAACGCTCCGCCTACCTCAGCCTCCCGAGTGCTGGGATTAAAGGCGTGCGCCACCACGCCCGGCTTTTTTAAATGTTCTTTATTTAGCAAAATATGAACTTGGCAACATTATGAAAACTCCCACATATTTTATTTTTAGTTTTACTCATTCGTAAAGTCCTGAAGTCTAAAAAACACTGTCACTTTCTGGAGTACATCGCTCAGCTTTCAGAGAAAAACAACAAATCTATTTCACACAAACAAGAATTATGAGTACATTTAAAAAGGACTAGCCGGGCGTGGTAGCTCATGCCTATAATCCCAGCACTTGGGAGGCTGAGGCAGGAGGATGGTTGAGAGTTTGAGACCAGCCTGGGCTACAAAGTGAGCTCAAGGCCAGCCTGAACTGCATAGTGAGACCTTGTCTCAAAAAACCACAAAACACACACACACACACACACACACACACACATACACACACAAGAAAGAAAGAAAGAAAGAAAGAAAGAAAGACAAAAGAAAAAGAAAGAAAGAAAGAAAGAAAGAAAGAAAGAAAGAAAAGGACTCCATGTCCTTAAAAGTGACTCTCTCATGATTTACTTTTATCATAGCAATCCTCAAGGTTTCTACCCAAATCAAATTCTTTCTTATCACTGCTTTAGCACATTCTCTTAATTCTAATTCGATGGAAATTATTATTACTGCCACCCATTTTCTAAGAAGCTTGACAATAGTTTTCAAAAAGGGCAAAGATTTTTCTAAGAGAACCTCCAGCTCAAAGAATGGAACTGAAATCTGGATTCAGAAACTTGGCTATCCTGTTTGTTTAGATCAGGTGACTGAGCTACATCCTCACCCTTGGGCTTGCTCTCTAATACACTATTAGCAGGATAAAAATTATAACACCTCCCCAGTTGCCCCAGTTCTAGAATGGGACAAACAGAAAGTCTCTTCAAACACTTCTTACTAAGTGGGGCTAAAAAGTAAAGATCTTTTTTCCCTCAAGGAATAAAAATGGTGGAATAAAGACTGTATAGTCTTTCTGAGAACTGGAATCAAGACACTTCAAAAACAGTAACTTGGTGAAGAAAAAAAGATTTCTGGAAATCAGGAGGGAGCTAACAGGAAAACCAGAAAACTACAGAGAGGCTGAAGAAACTGAGCACGACGCAACAAAACAGCCTGGAAAGCTAACTTCCTCTCTCATGGAGAGGACCTGTTTCCACCAACACGAGGTAAACTCAGGGAGGTTTGGCAGATCCAGAGAGAACCAACCAACCAGGCCAGCAGCATCAGTCCAAGAAAAGTCAATGGTTATTGTAAACTGCAAAAACAGTGTGGGGCTTAAGTAGCTCCTTCAATATGGCAGGCTAGAGTTAAAGAAATTCAGTGCAGTGCCACCATATTTGAGAGGGTTTGATCAGGAGTCACTTGAGGAGAGACTGTTTGTTTTTATTTGTTTGTTTGTTTTTCTTTTTGAGATGTGATTTCAGTATGCAGTTCAGGCTGGCCTTGAACTCACTTGTAGCCCAGTCTGGCCTCAACTCACAGTAATCCTCCTGCCTCAGCCTCCCTCCTCCTGCCTCAGCCTCCCTCCTCCTGCCTCAGCCTCTGCAGTGCTGGGATTATAGGTGTGCGCCATGCACCACCACACCTGGCTAGGAGAGGTTGTTTTAAAACTGAGCTACAGAAAAATGACCACAGTAATTGGGTGGAAGACAGCCATAAGAGACAGTTCTGGAGAGGCCATGGGCTAGACACAGACCCCCTGAGAAGTTCAGGTTGGAAGCTCAGGCTGGAAAGACATGAGATTGCTGTCCACTGAGGTGACAACTAGGCCAGTTGTATTTGGTTTTCAGAGGGAGCTGGGTCTGAAAGAGCTGGCATTAAGTCTAACAGACTACTTTGCACCACCTTCTGCCCTGCTGCCTACATTCAGCACATAACTCAGTGTTCTGTTTGCTTTCCCCATCTGCCAAAGTGATCAAGGATATAGCTTGAGGTATAAGGACAGAGGGGTCTCTGGAGCAGGAGGACAGCTCATAAACCCACAGGCCATAAAGCTAGGTGGTAAAAGCAGTGACTTGGGGCATACAGAGAAACACGCAAACTGGGAGTGGCCGGCGTGAATACAGCCTTAGGGCAGATAGCACTGGAAATGCAGGTCAGGATTCAGCATTTACACACAGCAATGTGAGTGTGGAAACAAAATAGCATTTGGCAGTGACTCACTGTCCCTTTCCCATATATGGTAGAGCACTCAGGAGGCTGAGGTAGGTGGAGCGTTGTGAGTTTGAGGCCGGATTGGGTTACAACGTGAACAAGGGCGGCCCAAACTACATAGTGTGACCCTGCCTCAAAAAAAATAGGTCCGAGTTTGGCTCAGTGGCTTAAGCGCCTGCCTGGCAGCAGTCAGGTAGTGAGTTTGATCCCCTGTTCCGACAAAAAAAAAAAACAAAAAACAAAAAAAACCCATATATGGTGGAGTCCAATATGGCAGATTCTAGAAAGAAACCACTCACTCAAAAGCATGGAGGGATTTTTTTTGACTCATTTCTCTTTTTCTTCATTGGTTTTTGTGGTTTTTTCTTTCATTTGCTCTGTTTTTTCTCTTTGTTTGTTCTCTTCTGTTACTTTTATGTATTCTATTAGTTTTCTTTTACTCTTTAATAGGATCCTTTATCTCACTTTTCTTTCCTTCTCACTTTCTTTTTTATTTTACTTCTTTCATTTTCCCTTTTGCCACTCCATTTTTAAATCAGATTTTATTGGTACATTTTATTTTATTTATTTTATTTATTTATTTATTTTTTTTTTTGCGGCACCAGGGATTGAACTCACAACCTTGCGCTTGCCAGAGCAGGCACTTAAGCCACTGAGCCCAACTCCCCAGCCCTAGTTTTTTGAGGCAGAGTCACACTATGTAGCTCAGGCCGGCCTTGCACTCATGTTGTAGCCCAAGCCGGCCTCAAACTCACAACTCTCCACCTACCTCAGCCTCCTGAGTGCTGGGATTAAAGGCATGAGCCACCACGCCCGGCTTTATTGGTACATTTTAGATATACATAGTTATCACATTCATCAGAATACATTTGTATCTGTACATTTAACTTGTTTCTTTTCCCCCTTCCCCTCTCCTTCCTTCATCTCCTCCTCCCTTCCCTACTTAAAAAAGTTTCGTTTCCATGTTTTCCTTCTTTTCTCATTTTTTCACTACTCCCTCCATTTTACTAATTGTTTTATGTTTGTTTGTTTGTTTTGCGGCACCGGGGATTGAACTCACAATCTCGCGCCTGTCAGACAGATGCTGAAGTCACTGAGCCAAACTCCCAGCCTCATTTTACTAATATTTTTGTCCTTGCTTCTGTTTGTGTGATGTATTACATTTACTGATTTGCATAAATTGAAGCATCCCTTTTTTTTTTTTTTTGGTACCAGGGATTGAACTCACAACCTTGCACTTGCCAGGCAGGCGCTTAAGCCACCAAGCTAAATCCCAGGGTGAAGCTTTCTTGTATCCAAAAACTCCCAGCTCCCCAATACTGATCCATGAAGCAATAATGGAGAGGGAATCAAAAGTCAAACAGATGAATTATAAGAAGTGACAAAAAAAAAAAAATACAAAAACACAGGTCAATAAGATGCTCCAAGAGCTCAAAAATGATGTAACTAAACAGATAATGGACTTCATAAACAAAATAAATTGTGAGCTTACAGAAGACACTAATAAAAAGCTAGTTGAGCTAAACAAAACAATTCAAAACATGAATCTACCAAGAAAAAAATTTCAGGAAAAGAATACCATTCATATACCTTCAAGAAAAAGTAAATACTTAGGAAAGACCTCTATAATAAAAACTATAGTACTCTGAAAAAAGAAATCAAAGAGAATATCAGAAAATGGGAACATAAGAGCCGGGTGTGGTGGCGCATGTCTTTAATCCCAGCACTTGGGAGGCTGAGGTAGGAGGAGCATTGTGAGTTCGAGGCCGGCTTGGGCAACAACGCGAGCACAAGGCTGGCCTGAGCTACACAGTGCGACCCTGCCTCAAAAAACCAGGGCCGGGAGTTTGGCTCAGCAGCTTAAGCACCTGTCTGGTAGGTGCGAGGCTGTGAGTTCGATCGCCGGTACCGCAAAAAAAAAAAAGAAAAAGAAAAAGAAAATGGGAACATATCCCTGGATAGGCAGAACCATTGAAATCCAAAACTAAACTAGGTATGGTGGTGCATGCCTATAATCCCAACACTAGGGAAGCTGAGGCAGGAGGACTGCCAGAAGTTTGAAGCCAGGTTAGGCTACATAGTGAGTTTATGGCCAGCTTGTACTACAAAGTGAGGCCCAGTTTCAAAAATCAACAATAAAACAAATTAAACAAACAAGCAAAAAACCAAATTTAGCCGAGCGTGGAGGTGCATGCCTGTGGGAGGCCAGCCTAAACTGCATAGTGAAACCCTGTCTCAAAAACAAGATCAAAACAAAACAAAACAAAAAATGATACATAGATTTAGTGCAATCCCAACCAAGATAACAATAGCATTCACAACTACAGAAAACAATCCTAAAATTCATATGGAACTAGAAGAGATTCATACTTGGCAATAACAGCAAAAGAAGAGGCTTCACAATCCTGGATTTCAATTTATATTACAAAGCTACAGTGATAAGGACAGCATGATACTAGCACAAAAACAGACACACTGATCAAAGAAACAGAACTGAGGATGCAAAATCAACCCCAGGTACCTTCAGCAACCTGAATTTCAACAAAGAGGCCAAAAACACACACTGGAAGACAGGTAGCTAACAAATAGTACTGGGAAGAGTTATCCACACAGAGAAGAATGAATCTAGTTCTGTATCTCGCACTCTGTAGTAAACTCAGATCAAATGGGTGCAAAGGTCAGGAGCGGTGACACACACCTGGAATCCCAGCACTTAGGAGGGTGAGGCAGGAGGATTTCCAGGCCAACCTGGGCTACACAGTAAGTTCAAGAGCAGCCTGAAGTACACAGAAAAACTCTCTTCCTAAATACATACATACATACATACATACATACATATTAAAATGGAACAAAGACATTTATAAAAACAGAAATACTGAATCTTCTGGAAGAAAAATTGGTAAAACTCTTGAAGATACGGGCATGGGCAGAGACTTTGAATAGAACCCCAACTGAACAAGAAACAACACCAACAATCCACAAAAGGGATTATATCAAATTAAAAAGTTTCTGCATAGCAAAAGAAACAACCAATAGAGTGAAGGGTGAAACCTAAAGAGTGGGAAAAAATTTTTTGCTAGCTACTCCTCAGAGGACTAGTATCTAGAATATACAAAGAACTCAAAAAAATTAGACCTGCCCCTCAGACAAAAAATACAGTAAAAAATGGGGAACTGAAATGAATACACATTTTTTAGAAGTACAAGTGGCAAAAAAAATCCATAAAAAGTATCCAGCATCTGTGGCCATTAGAGACATGAAAATCAAAAGAATACTTTTATTCTGTCTTTCTCCAGAAAGAATGGCTATCAACAAGAACTCAAAAAATCACAAATGTTAGTGAGGCTGTAGAAAAAAGGAAACTCTTTTATACTAGTATGTATAATGTAAACTAGTACAACCACTATGGAAATCAGCATGAAGATTCCTCAAGAAAGTAAAAATAGAAATTCCATTCAACTCAGTATTTCCCATTTAAGTATCTTCTTGAAAGAGTTTAAGATATCATGTTACAGTGATATATGCATAGATACATGCATACCCATGTTTATAGCACCACAACTCATAATAGGTAAATCTTAGAAGCAACTTGAATGTTCACCAACAGATGAATGAATGAAGAAAATATGGTATTATATATAAGGTGGAGTACTACTCTGCAATAAAAAGGGATAAATTTGAGTCATCTGTAGGAAAATGGATGCACCTTGAAATCATAACACAAAGTGAAATACAAAGTGAAAGCTTAAATACCTCATGGTTTCTCTTCTTTACACATTTAGGGACCCAAAGTATAAATAAATGAAAGAAAAAATATAATAGGAAACAGAGATCTTTTACAAATGGGAAGGGAAATCAAGAGATGGAGGGACAAGGGAAGGAGAGGAGAGGAAGAGGAAGTAAGATGAATTAAAATGTCTTATGTACATATTCCAACTCCCCATGATAAATGTAATCAATATGTACTGAAACTATGCACTAATAAAAATAAAAAATTGAAAAACACATTTAAAAATTCTCTCATCCTAATTTGTCTAGGAAGAAAGTTAGCCCTGGTACTAGACATAGATGACTTCTTCAGAAACTTAAAAATGAGTTCTAGGAAATTTGATTCTATAAAATTGATGTCAGGGTATGCTACCAAGTTAAACAGGACATAGATGGGATAATCAGAAGATTAACCCAGTCAGAACAAGAAAATGACTCTATTTCCTAAGGATTTGTGGAAACTACATTTAAACTGCTCTTGGAAAGGGAAGCATCTTGATGGGTTAGAGATCACAAATTCACAATGATTAATTTTGCATGTTCTCCTAAGGGCTAAATGGAGGCTTGGGATTATTGGTATCACCATCTTGAGATCTATCTCATTACGGGTGGATCATCCTCTCCCACCTACTAAGACTAAAACCAAGACCAAGACCAAGACCAAAACCAAAACCAAAATCAAGACTAAAATGACCAGGACTACTAAGATTAAAAACACTCCCCAGCAAGATCCTTGTTAGACTAAAATCACCATGATCCTCTAAGTCATTCAATAATCCCTCTGATTACTGTGTACACCCAATACATAGTGGCAGACTGGAGTGTCTTTGTCTCTGCCCATCCTGAGGTATTGACCTCCTAATCTCCTTTTTATGAATTACTAAATTGTTATTTTTTCTTCATCCTTCACCATACCCCTCATACAAGCAATTGGGAATTTTGGCCAGGTCCCCAATGTTATGATTTGTGTCCACATGTCCTCCCAAAGCATCATGCAGTCATCAGTTATGCTTTTCAGAGGTGACAAGATCTAGAGTGTGTGATGCTGGAATCAAGGATGTATGATTACTAAATTAGTCCACTGATTGGTTTGGCACAGTTCTGGGTGTGGATAATGGGAAGACCCAACCTGGATGTGAGTGCTACCTACTCTAAGGCATCTTGCTCAGGTTTTTAACTATACCTTATGGAAACTTGACAAACAGTGGTTACTCTGCCAGCTAATTAATCATTGTTATAGCAGCAGCCACTCTTGAAAGCAGAGGATAGGTCTCCCCAGCATCTGTTTGGTGAATTCCCATTGAAGCCAGTGGCCAATGGAATCAATGGAATGGTAACCAGGCAGACAGCTGGATTCCTCTCTGGAGACTGACCTTTGCTTATCTGGGCCAATAGAAACTGAGAACAACTGAGGATTGGTGAACTCCCAAGGGTTCCTCAGTGGACTTTGGGTCATGACCACTGAAAATCTCCACTTATCTATCATCCTTATTTCTCTGCTAGTAGACTAGGTACTCTTGCTAAGACCTTTCAAGAGATTTTTTGATTACTTAGATTACCCCTCCCTTCAGAAATTAAACTGAGGTAGCTTGCAACAATTGTTTACATTCCACAGCAGCTATTAGGGGAAGGATTTACATTTGTGTCTTACATATGTTAATTAAGAGTAAACAGCCTTTTCTGTGTGCCTTTACTAACATAAAATGGGATTGCTAGATGATAATAAGTTTAACCTGTGAGCTTCAAAGATACAGAAATTTAAATAAAGTATAGCCTTGTCCTGTTACTAGGAAAGGTTACCTAGATGAGTAAATGGGAGACAAATGTCTGGAGACTCCTTTGCCCTAGTGCACGGAGCAAAGCTCCTCCAGTCAATTGTTTTACCTATCTCTAGAAGTGAGTTACTTTACATCCAAAAAACCCTCTAATTACCAACTCACCTTTTTTTGCATCTGCCCTCTTTTGATGAACAAAAGCAGTAATCTATTACAAAGTTATGCTTCCTTCTTTAAACATTTCCATTACAATAACATAAATGTCACAGAAGCAAAGTTCACGAGCTACCGGGGAAGATAAATTGAGTGCCAGTTCGAAGGGTGGATAGGCTGGTCGAATTTATCTTTCACTCTCCAGTGGCATCCACCTGCTCTGGAGCTGGGTCAACCCAAGGGACGCCATGAGGTTCTTCATCAAGTAGGAATACAAGGGATGCCTTTATCTCCTTTTTGCATAGTTGGTAGCTCAATGTCAATGCCTCTAGCACTAGAGACAGCTCAGCAGAGTTTCCTGACTTCAATTCCTGGTACAAAAAGGTTTGATAACCTTACATGTTGCTTTTTACATTACAGACATGGGCAACTCAATGCCAAAGTCCCTTATGCCTTTGGAATGTATTCTTAAGCACTATGTTGAAAAATAGCCGTTTGATATTTCTCTGCATGTGTGCATAGCCTACCTACTCCTAGAGCCAAAATGGAATATAGAGGAAAGTATTAACTATGATATTTTTTTACAGCTAGAGGCATACTGTAAAAAGGAGGGAAAGTGGTCAGAATTATGTTCAGACTTTCTTTGCATTGAGGAATACTCCTTATTTATATTCTAAATGGAAATGTGAGCTACAGGAAACTTTAGCACCTCAGGCCCTTAAGGCATTTACTACCCTGGAGCCTGAGATCGCTCCTCCCAAACCTTTGGAACCTGGGAACAAAACAGCCTTAATCAAATCTACACCTTCCATTACTGAACCTAAGTTTCCCCCTACTTGCCCTTTCAGTCCTAAGGTTAAGGCTTCTAGACCAGCTGTAATTCAGACCTCTACAGGAACATACACATCCTTAGCTGAGTTTATACAAGCTCCTCAAGGGCTATATCCTTTACAAGAAGTACACGGACAATTTTCCAGAATTCATGTGCCTTTTTCTCTCAGGGACTTAAAACAGATTAAACTAGACCTCGGAAAATTTTCAGATGACCCTGAAAGTACATTGAGGTCTTTAGAGGACTTACACAGATCTATGAGCTAGATTGGAAAGATGTAATGTTACTCTTAAATCAGACATTGACTTCTAGTTAGAGACAAGCAGCATTACAAGCTGCTATTTGGAGATGAATATCATATTGTTAATTTTAAAAGGCCTGAAGATAGACATCCAGGGGAACTACCAGTTCCCACTGGATCACAAGCTGTCCCTATGCAAGACCCCTACTGGCCTAACAACCTAGTGGGTGATTGGAATAGGAAACATTTCCAGACATGTATCCTTGAAGGTCTAAGAAGAATAAGAACTACCATTCAATTTTTTTAAATTATCAGTCATTCAACAAGAAAAAAGGAACACCCCTGTGCCTTCTTAGATCATTCGTGAGAGGCATTAATAAAACATACTCCCTTTGATTCTGATTTGATAGCAGGACAAATTATTCTTAAGGATAAATTTATTACCCAGTCAGCCTCAGATATTAGAAAAAACTACAAAAGATGGCTTTTGCTCCAGATAGTTCACTTGATATTTTATTAAAAATTGCCTCCTCAGTATTTTATAACCATGATGAAGATGAAGCCAAAGAGAGAAAACAAAGAGACTGAGAGAAAACAGCTACTTTAGATGCAGCATTAAGAACAAACCCTATGTCTGATTCTTGGGGCTCCAAGAAGAGCTCAGCAACCTGTTATCGCTGCCATAAGTCAGGCCACCTTAAGAGGGACTGCACTCAGAAGCCCCCAGGACCATGCCCTGATTGCAAAGGTGACCACTGGAAGGTGGACTTCCCTCTGAGGTTAAGAACCCAGAGTTCAAACCCATCCTATCAGTTGCTCCAACAAGACTGAAGGGCCCCGGGGCACTTTTTGTCCTCTCCCTCTGGCCAGACTGTCATCTCCACTGAGGAGCCCCGGGTAATCATGACTACAGAGGAAAAAGAAACCAGCCTATTGCTGGATGGATACTGGTACAAGCCTCTCGGTCCTTCTTTTCAGTCCTGGCCTTCCTTCTAGTTGCCACACCTCAGTGAAAGGAGTCACTGGAGAGGAGGTAATTCACTATTTTTCACAACCCTTAGGCTGTAACTGGGATGGGTTTCTTTTTACACATTCATTTTTGAGTATGCCTGAAAGTCCAGTTCCCCTCTTAGCGAGAGAAATTTTATCATGTTTAAATACCATAATATATATGCACCCAGGTCAAGTATGCTGTCTTCCCCTTGTATAGACAGGTATAAATCCTGAAATATGGGCAACTAAAGGTAAAATAGGTAGGGCAATAGGAGCTGCTCCAATACAGTTACATCTCAGGGACTCTACTATTTTTCCTCACCAGAGACAGTATCCGTTAAGACCTGAAGTTAAAAAAGAATCACTACCTATAATTGATAATCTAAGAACACAAGGTTTACTTAAGCCCTGTAACAGTCCATGCAATACTCCAGTCTTGGGAATTCAAAAACCCAATGGAGAATGGAGATTAGTACAGGACCTTAGATTGATAAATGAGGCAGTAGTACCAATTCACCTAATGGTACCTAACCTGTACACACTTCTTTCTCAGATCCCACAAGATGCCAGTTGGTTTTCAGTGTTAGATTTAAAAGATGCTTTCTTTTGCATTCCTCTACATGTAGATTCCCAGTTTCTTTTTGCTTTCGAAAACCCACAGGATCAAGCTTCTCAATTGACCTGGACTGTGCTCCCCCAAGGGTTCAGGGATAGTCCACACCTTTTTGGACAAGTGCTTTCCCATGACTCAGCACGTTTTGAGTTTCCCCAGGTCACAGTCTTGCAATATGTAGATGATACACTGCTATGTGCCCCCTCAGAAGAGCTCTGTAGCCAAGGCACTTGTGCTCTGCTAAATTTTCTAGCCAACAGAGGTTATACAGTTTCTGAATCTAAGGCACAACTTTACAGTCTTGAGGTAAAATATTTAGCCCTCATCATATCCAAGGGGACCTGAAGAGTAGGAAAGGAAAGAATTAAACCAATTCTCTCCTTCCCACAGCCCAAGACTCTGAAACAGCTAAGGGGATTCTTAGGGATTATAGGTTTTTGCGACCTTTGGATACCCGGATATGGGGAAATTGCATGACCCCTCCCATCAACTTATAAGAGAGGCCCAAAAGGCAGATACCCATATTTTAATTTGGGAACCTGATTCCCATGCTGCATTCCAGAAACTTAAGCAAGCATTTCTAAATGTCTCAGCCCTAAGCCTACCCACAGGATACCATTTCAATTTATATGTCAATGAGAGGCGAGGCATGGCTTTGGGAATGCTCACACAGGATCAAGGACCTGCTCAACAACCTATAGGGTATCTGAGCCATTAATTAGACATGGTAGCAAAGAGATGGCCTGCTTGCCTTAGAGCTGTGGCAGCTGTAGCTCTCTTAGTGCAAGAGGCATCCAAGTTGATTTTAGGCAAAGACCTCATCATGTACACACCTCACAATGTGGCAGGATTTCTTTCCTCCAAACGGAATCTGTGGCTGTCAGACAACCGACTTCTTAAATACCAGGCTCTACCTCTAGAAGCACCAGCTATTCAAATAAAGACATGTTCCTTCTTGAACCCTGCCACCTTTTTATCAGAGGAGGAAGAGAAAATTGAGGCTGACAGACATGACTGTGAACAGAACCAATTTTGGAAGGACTTTACACTGTGATCTTGTCAACTCCTTCTGCTGTCAAGACAACAGGCCTGAACTCTTGGATACATCACACCAGACTCAAGCCTTGGAAACAGGAGATTATAACTGAAGATGAACAACCATCTACATACTCCTGTGAACCCACAGAAGACTTAAGATTCCTATTCAAGAAAAAACAGTCTTCAGATAAGTAATGTTACTATTTGCCCTTTTACTGTTCACTTCACCAGTTAAAGGAGGTACTTGTGCAGTTATAAAATTAAATACTATGTGTACATTCCTGATCCTTCTGCTAATATCCTAATAGCTGTTCAAGATATTAGATAGCAAATCAATGACATGTCAGATTCTAAAATTTCCTGGTCTTTATCCTTTTCCTCCTTATGGGAAGCCATTACTAGCTCCTCTTGGTAGAAATCTTTGTTAACTGTGCTCATAATAACCCTGTTGATTCCATTATTTGGTCCATACATATTTGTTTCTTTTGGTTTTGTCTCCTTCAGACTTAAAGCTGTACCCCTACCAAGATGAATGTGCCTAGTATTTACTGAGGGCCATTAGTTAGAACCTCTGCAGAGTATCCCTGACTGCCATTCAACAACTACAACCCCTTTCAGCCTGAAGAAGTCACATGAGTCATCATCCATTACCCCTAATGGCAGTTCGGGTTACTTCTTCAGAGGGGGGAATGTTACAGGCAACTGAGTAAGTTAGAAATATTAGAGGTAGACAGACAGGGCTAGGCCCTCAAAGGAGCCAGCACAGAGGACCAGATGTCTTGTGACCTTGCAAGAGATACACACTGCTTGCTGTGGGCCAGATCTCAAGACAGAAGGCAAAACAAATGCAACCACACCCTAAGTATAAGCATTAGGGATTAGGTATAGATCACCTTGAGAAGCCAGGAATTACCATCCCAATCCCCAACAGAAAGTCACTGATATGTGACTCACTTCTCCATTTGTCCCTGATTTGGTCAATTTTACCTAAACAATTAATCTTATTGGTTGACCACAGTTCTGTCCCACCTCAAACCCATCTGCCTTGTGAGTTTCCAGTTTTCCCCATCATGGTTTTACTCTATAAAGGTCACTAGAAAAGACAGAGTATTTGGCAACCCACTCGGGACCCTTTCTGGTCTCCCTCTCTCAGACAGAAGTTTTCTTTCAATAAATATACCTGTTCTTAACCTCCGCTGTTCCTAAAATTCATTCTTTGATTTTAGAGAACATGAACTTGTGCTGGACATACAGTAGGTTGGGAGTTTTATTCCCCTGTATCAGCAGGAGGATCACTGTGTGTTCGTGACCAGCCTGGGTTACATAGTGAGTTCAAAGCCAACTTGAACTCTGTAGTAAGACTGTCTCAAAACAAAAAACAAACAAAAGATGTATGAATCAATGTATGAGTTGTTTTTTCTAAACTAAAAACCTCAATATTCAGGTTTAATTGTAATGTTGGCACTCTGCAATAAGTTAGTGGGTTTTGAGTTACAACAACCCAAAAAGTTTGAGCACTCATCTCTAAAAGGTTTGCTATCACTGGTCATATATATCTATACATGATATTATATATAATATTAAAGAGTGAATATATCTGAATGATTTTTAATTATCTATACTTTTCTGAATTTACCAAAATTTCTATAATAAATATTTATAATATGAAAAAGTGATGAAGCTATTGCTTGCATGTATTATAGGACTAGAATAAACACATGGGTCTCCATGTCCCAGAACAGATATTTGCTTCCTACTTAGACCTGAGCATGGCTTCCTTGCAAGGCACAGTCAGTCTAGTAGTACTTACCTGTCCAACTGCTTGCAGGTTATAGCAGACAACATCCTTATAAGCTGTTGAAGTTCCAAAAAGAAGCGCCTCAGTGAGCCAGCAAATTCCCAGGAGCAGGTCAGAGAAGCTCAGATAAAAGAGTGGCTTTATCTGTCAAAAGCCACAAAGTTCTCTTAAGTGAGACAGCTGAGAGAACATAAGAATTCATTTTTCTTTGTTTGAGACAGGGTCTCTCACTATGTAGTCCAGCCTGATCTGAAACTCAACAGTGATCATCTTGCATCAGCCTCCCACGTGCTGGGATTACACGCATGAGCCACCATGCCCAGCTCTAAGAATCAATAATTCTTACAGTTGATGTTCTGAATAGAAAACTAGGTATCATTTTGCCAAAACCTTTGTTATTGGCTGGGAGGAACGTAAAGGAAAATTACAGATAGAAAGGAATCTGTAATCACAACAATCTCAACTGTTCTGGAATCAGAGTACTCATGAATGGATTAACACTGGACCTTCTTACTCAGAGGGACACTCCTTTCTCAGATAAGCATCAAACAAAGAATGATAAAAAAGAATTTAAAAAAAAGAAAGAAAGAGTGAGAGAGAGAAGAAAAGGAAAGGAAAAAGCAAGTGAAAATTGAAAACATATGCCACAGGGGTAGGGATATAGCTCAGCGGTATGGCACCTGCCTGGCAAGCACAAGGTCCTGAGTTTGATTTTGGTTCCAAAGAAAAAGAAAAGATATGCCATAAAGCAAAAAATATTTGCAACACATATAACCAACACAGGATCACTACCCAAATAAATATAAAACTTTTACAAAGCACTAAAACCCAATATAAAAATGGTCAAAAGTACTTAAGGAAAGAGAAAAAAATCTGTCTGACCTTATCAGTAATCAAGGAAATGAAAATTAAAACTATAATAACAAAAAGATTATGCATAATGGCAAAGCTTTTAGAAGTCTGGCAGGCTATTGTGGTACATGTCTGTAAACACAGTTCTCTGGGAGGCCAACAAAGGAGGATCACAAATTCAAACCCAGCCTGAACACCTGAGTGACTTAGCAAGACTGTCTCAAAAAAAAAAATTTTTTTTTTTTTGGTACTGGTAATTGAACTCACAACCTTGTGCTTATCAGGCAGGCGCTTATGCCATTAAGCTAAATTCCTGGCCCTCAAAATTTTTTTTTAAAAAATTGTTTTTTTTTAAAGAGCATGAAGCCAGGCATGGTAGTGTATGCTTGTCATTCCAGCACTTGAGAGGGTGAGGCAGGAGGATCACCACAAGTTTGAGGCCAGCCTGGGCTACATAGTGAGTTCAAGACCAGCCTGGACTACACAGCAAGACCCTATCTCAAAAAAAAAAAAAAAAAAAAAGGACACCAGGCATGGTGGCACATGTCTGTAATCCCAGTACTGAGGCAGGGGAGGTGGGGTGAGGCAGGAGGCTGCCACAAGATCGAGGTCAGCCTGGGTTACATAGTGAGTTCAAGGTTAGCCTGAATTGCATAGTGAGACACTGTCTCGGGGAAGCGGGTACAAAAAGGCCAGGCATGGTAGGTCTGAGGCAGGAGGATCACTGAGAGTTTGAGGCCAGTCTGGGATACATAGTCTCAAAAACAAAACGACAAAGCAAAACAAAATTTAAAAAATCTAGAGACTGGTTCCTCTAGAGGTGAGGAAGCAAGATGTGACTCGGGGAAAATGTACGTCTTGAGGTACAGCTGATGTTGTATTTCTTATTTGTTCCTAATCATTCTTTAAACATGTTTCATGCATTGTAGTACTTCTTATCTATGTTGCACAATAAAATATATGTTAAAAATTTTTCCAGTCCTCATCAGACATGACCTAGGAACAAATCTCCCCACCTGTACCAAAGAGAATTTTTCTATTATCTTTCTTTCCAACAAAAGGAAAGTTAAAATGCCGAGAATTTGTTAATAGGTTTAGATGGTGAAATTGCCTTGGCTTACAGAAATATAAACCACTGAAGTAGTGTGCAATATGCATTTTAAAATGTAAAATAATCTAAGTGTGGTGGCACATGCCTAAAATCCCAGCTACTAGGAAGGCTGAAGTAGGAGGATCTCAAATTCAGGACAAGTCTGGGCAGCACAGTGAGACCTCGTAACAATAAACAAAGAATAAAGAAGTAAGCAAGCAAGCAAATGTGTAATAATTACCACATATACTCTATGGTAAGCCTGTTAAAACTGCAGTCAACCAGGTATGGTGGCACATGCCTATAATCCTAGCACTCAGAAGACTGAGGTAGGAGGAGTGCCCCAAGTGTGAGGCCAGCCTGGACTATACAGTAAATTCAAGTTCACACTGGACTATATAGTGAGACCCTACCTTAAAAAAAAAAATGTAGCCACATGGCACAGAGATTTTACTGGCCTAGAGTCTAGCACAAGTTTATATCCATTAACAGATAAAAAAAATTAAGGCTGAATATGAAATAAACCCTGGAGAAGGTAGATTAATTTGAGAAATATTTCTATTTATAGGGAGATGTTGGCCATTAACACATATCTGAGGTTTTTAATAGGGAAGGAAGATAAAAAGGAGTTTATTTGTCTGCATTCATGACAGAAAACCATGAATTCTCACAACAGAAGATAAAATAGATCAAGTAAACAACAAATATTAACTAAGTACCCGTTATTTAAATCAAGAAAGATTTCACCTTCCAATGTATAACAAGATACAGCATTGAAGGAAAAAAATATGTATAACTTATTTTCTTAAGGAAACTACAATCAGCACAGTCACTGGTAATAAGGAAAACTCAAAAAAGCATAAGACATGTTGGGCATGGTGGCACACACCTGTAATCCCAGCAGTAAGGAGGCTGAGACAGGAGGATCATGAGTTCGAGGTCAGCCTGGACTATACAGTGAGTTCAAACTCAGTCTGAACTATAGAGGCCCTATCTCAAACAACAAAACAAAACAAAAATGGCATAAAACATGGTCCTAAACATGAAAGCAAACTCTCTAAAGACACTTACATATACAATTATACTTGTCTTTAATTTAAATCAAATACTGAACAGGGGAGTGGGGAGAAAAAAATACAAGTGTGAAAAATTTTTCCTAGGGAGGTTCCTGGACCAGGTCTAGCCTCATGAGATGAGAAACCTACAATTCATATTAGTATTCTTCTAAAATACTGCTTCTCAATAATTCCATTTAAGTGAAACCAAATTACTGTCCAATTTAATAGCATTATTATTATTTTTTGTTCTGTTTAGTTTCTTGAGAGTCTTGCTATGTAGTTCAGGTTGGCCTTAAACTTACCATGTAGCCCAGGCTGGCCACCAACTTGCAGTTTCAGCCTCCCAAATATACAGTATTTTAATTCAATAGACCATTTTTATCTGTTTCAGATTATTTTTCATATGTTTTTGCTGTTAAAAATGTTCTTTGAGAGCCAGGTATGATGGCACATGCCTGTAATCCCAACACTAGGGAAGCTGAGTCATGAGGATCGCTGTGAGTTCGAGGCCAGCCTGGGCTGCACTGTGAGACCCTGTCTCAAAAAAAAAAAAATGTTCTTTGATGAAATAAAGGAAAATAGTAGAGCATAGCTGACCTGGAAAAATCAAAATTTTTCCTAGACCAAGAAAATAAAATGTGTAGGAACAACTTAACTAAGAGATGCTAAAATTCTTAGTTAAGTTGTTCTGGCAATGTGAATTATGTGAGAAATGAAGCCACAAAAATTAAAGGTCCTATTCTAAGCCAAACTAGACTCTACATTTTTATAAAGCCCTAACATGTCATGTTACCTTACAGCATGTCACCTCAGAGCAAGCAGCAGTGAGCTGTCCCCATCCCAAGGAATATTTGACAATGCCTAAAGACATTTTTTGTTCCTATAACTGAAAAAGGGAAGGTGTGCTATTATTATTTAGCAACTAAGGTCTACTAAACATCCTAATGTACATGGTAGCACTCAAAAACAAGAAATTATCTAGCCGAAAAAGTCAATACTGCTGAGGTTCAGAAATGAAGCCTAGTTCTCTGCTCTGTGTAACTCATGCTTTACTAATTTAGTCACATTTAGACTCAAATTCCAGCAAAGAAAAGAAACAGTAGAGAAATCTTACTCAGAGGAACATTTGGCCTAAAATTACTTTACAGACAAGGACAATTTAGTATCAACACTTTAAAAAAAGCAAAAACAAAAACAACGTGGTCTATGTTCCCCAAGCTGGCCTCAAACTTCAGGGCTCAAGAGATCTTCCTTTCTCATCTCCCAACCCAGCTAAACAAACAGGCCTATCACCGCACTGATTACTTTCTAGTTTTACTTACATAGTTATACTCCAATTCTGAAACTTCAAAATTCTCTTTCATTAGGTAGTATAGTCAGAGGTTTTAAAAGTATACATGGGGGGCCAGGGATATTGCTCAGCAGCATAAGCACCTGCCTGGCAAGCACAAGGTCCTGAGTTCAATTTCCAGTACAAAAAAATAAAAAAGGTCCCTTAAAAGTGTACATGGGAGCCGGGCGTGGTGGCACATGCCTGTAATCCCAGCATTCGGGAGTCTGAGGCAGGAGGATTGTGACAAGTTTGAGACCAGCCAGGGCTACAAAGTGAGCTCAAGGCCAGCCTGAACCGCATAGTGAGACCCTCGAAGAGACAAAACAAAACAAAACAAAAAAAGGGTACATGGGCTAACGTTTTGCAACTAGATTAGTCTGCACTCAAATTCCAAATCTAACAGTTCCCAGTTATATTATATACCCTCAGGAAAGTCTCTCAATCTTACTAAGATTCCACTTCCTGTCTATGATATCTGACTAATACCCGTGTCAAATTTGCGCTGTTGCTGCTGTTGAATGTTGGTGCTAAGGATTGGCTTTAGAGTCTTATGCATGCTAAGTACATGCTCTACCACTGAACTACACCCCCAATCCTCCTGAGTTGTTTTCAGGATTAAGTAAAAAGAAAAAAAATTTTTTTTGGTTTTCTGAGACAGGATCTTGCTATGTATTTTAGGCAGGCTTTGAACTCATTATGTAGCCAAGACTGGCCTCCAGCTTGTGCTGATCTTTCTGCCTCAGTCTCTTAAGTGCTGGG
This sequence comes from Dasyprocta punctata, assembly GCA_004363535.1. Classification (NCBI taxonomy): domain Eukaryota; kingdom Metazoa; phylum Chordata; class Mammalia; order Rodentia; family Dasyproctidae; genus Dasyprocta; species Dasyprocta punctata. Next base: position 74,422 of record RJWM01005097.1, on the reverse strand, counting down.
TTTACAGGCATGTGCCACCATGCCTGGCTGAAAAATATATTTAAAGCACTGAGCACATGTATTGAGAACACAGTAAATGCAAACATGTTTCTTTAATTTGGAGGAGAACTACAGTTAAGTTAAAAGCATGGATTTTTGAACAGGGTATGGTGGTTGCAGTGGTAGCTCCAGGTGGTATAATTCCAGTACTCTGTGAGGCTAAGGCAGGAGGATTACAAGTTCATGTCCAGCCGGGACAACAATTCCTGCTCTGCTAGTTACTATGTAACTTGAAGAAGTCATTTCCTGACTTTGAGCCTCAATTTCTCAATTTCGTCACCTGTGAAATAGGCATAACATCCTTCTGATAGGAGAGTCAAAAGGTACAATCAGATGAAGTATATAACTAAAGACAGCTGGAACACAGTGTCCCAGTCACTTTCCTTGTCATGGAGACAAAATACCCAACACTTGCAATTTAAAGGGGAAGAGGTTTATTTTGGCTTAACGTTTCAATTCATAGTTTGCTGGCTCTAAGGCAGAAACTGCATAATACAATGGTCTGAGAAGTGGACAGTTACTTGTCCCATGGCTGTCAAGAAATGGAGAAGAGACCAGCTGGGGAGGGAAATAAAACCTTCCCATTTATACCACCAATGACCCACCTCCAATGAAGCCCTACTTCCTAAGAGCACAGTTAGCTACTAAACTCATCAATGGATGAATCCTCTAATGACTATAGTACCTAACCCAATCACCTTCTAAACACATAAGACTTTAGGGGACATTTTATATCTACACCATAACAGTAAGTATTTTGTCAACAGAAGTTATTTTTATTATTGGAGCCCAATAAAACCCAACAGTTCTTGGTATGGTAGGGCATACCTATAATGCCAGTTATTCGGAAATCTGAGACAAAAAGATCCCAAATTCAGGTCCAACCTGCACAACTTAGTGAGATCTCATCTCAAAATTAAAAAAAAATTTAAAAAAGGACCAGGGATGTAGTTCTGTGGCAGAGCACTTGCCTAGTGTTTACCAAGTCCCTGAGTTCAATCCCTAGTACTGCAAAGAAAACAAAAAAATCCCAGTGAAATTTTCCACATACAGAAGCTCTTCCGTACATGTCTGGAATTATGTTTTGCCAAATTTTGTGTTACTTGGCCTGGTTAGAGGAACAATTGTCATATGTCTCTTAAAATCTTTACTTAGCAAGCATATATATCATTACGTAATAAACTATGAATCAGGATGGTTTTAACTTATCTTTTTATATGAATTGCTTCACCAAAAATATGTTTTGCTATATATTAAATTTTAATTTCCCAGAAGAAAAGAGCAGCAAAACAAATATCTTCCATACACTAAAATCTTTGAACTATCTCTCAGCCCCATGAGCAATTTTACTAAGGTTAAAAAATCAGAAAATTCACTGATAGGTAGAACCCTACCATGTTTAGAGTGAATATAGGCTTCACACAACACTGTTTCCTTAATTACCAACATATACCAAAGAAATCCACATTCAATAGTTAATCTCTAAGAATTCAAAGTTATAGTTAAATAATTGCCTAGAAGAAAAGGGAGCTTAGCCAGGCATGGTAATACACACCTGTATTCTCACCATCTTGGGAGGCTGAGGCAAGAGGATCCCAAATTTGAGCCCAGCCTGGACAAATCAGCAACTCAGTGAGATCTTGCCCCAAAATGAAAAATTTAAAATGGGGGGGCAGGAGGGTATGTCTCAATGCAAAGACCCCAGGCTCAATCCCTAATACTGAAAGAAAAAAATTTTTTAAATAAAGCAGGTGGGGAAGAAGCCCTACTGACAGTGCCTAAGATATGTGAGTCTTACATAGTGAGGAATTTATAAGCAGTTCATAGAATTATTCATCATTTATAGATACACTTTTATTTATTTCAATGGCTAAACTTCAAATTCAACCCAAAGAGACACTGCTTACCTCCGGAGATTTCTGTATATTCTGGAATGCAGCATAGGTAACAAGTGAACTTGAACCTATAACACTGACAAACAGATGGCAATCATTAAAACAAGACAAGACTCCTTCATTTTTGTTACTGACTTTTGTTACAGTTTTATTGACATAACTGATGTAAAATAAACTAAGCATTTAAAAACATGGAATAGCTGGGCATGGTGGCGCACACCTTTAATCCTAGCACTTGGGAGGCTAAGGTAGGAGGATCACAGCAAGTCTGAGGCCAGCCTGAGCACCATAGTGAGTTCAAGGTCAGCCTGCACTACAAAGCGAGACCCTGTCTCAAAACAACAACAAAAAAATTTACATGTTATCCTTGCCAATCTTCTCTGTATAATTCCACTTTTTAATATTTTGCTCATCAAGGCGGATTTTGCTACTGATTGCAATCGACCATGCTGACCAGGTTGTCCACTGATTTCAGATGTTATCCCTCAATCTGTTTTTGTTTCTGTTGTTGATGTCATTACATTTTATTAGAAAGCATCAACACAGTAAAGGATATCATTTCTCTCTGACTAAAGAATAGTATCAAATCCCTGGGGGGAAATGTAGAAACTGCAGAACTCTCCAGTTTTGCTTATAACACTTTAGACAGTCATATTATACAAGATTAAATAAACATACCTCAGAGTAGCCATGACAAACTGTATCCACTGAATTGCAGAAAAAAACTAAGGAAGAGGAGAAAAATTAAACCTTTTACATTTAATATTCAACCTAACTCCAATTTCACTATTTATTAACCAACTCTACAGCACAAATTCTTCTTCAAAGTCTAATCAAAACATACTACAAGTCTGAAAATGAGTGAAAAGGCCGAACACGCCTCTGGAAAGGCAGAGTGGCTTCCTTTTCCTTCTTTTACTCCTACTTCTCTGGAAGATAGTAAAATAAATAGAGAGGTAGTTAGAAAATGATCGGATGAAAAAAGATAAAACAAAAAAAGGAGAAAACAAAAAAGGAGGAATAAAGGAAAAGAGGTAGGAAACTTGAATTTTGAGAGAAAATAGAGAAATACATAGAAAGAATGGGTAATAAGAAAGACATCCACTAAATAAAGTTGACTGACAGCAAGAAAGTCAGAAAATAATGGAACAGTAAATGACACAACAGAAAGAAGAAAAGTTAGGAGTATGATGAGAAACACTATGAGTGAAAAATAAAGAAAAAAGAAGAAAGGGGGGTGCGATAAAGAAGAGATGGCCAGCTTCTGACCTTACCAAGTCCCACTTGTCCTCCAGAAGGCTAATCTCCAGTGGGAAGGCCATGGGAATTTCAGTGCCAGCTAGTGGCAAGCAGCTCAGCTCCTTCTCAATCAGCTTCTAAAAACAAGCAGTGAATAGGTAACTCCACCCTTCCCCCAGCTGGGCTCCTCCTTGCCTAATTCTGCAATGTACCTTGAGGGCAAGGAGTGAGATGACAAGAGGAGGAAAAAGTCAAGCTGACTGCCCAAAAATAGAAAGAGCAGGTGACAAGGAAACAAAGTTGTATGAAGCATTAGGAATTATAAAGAAATAGAAAGAATGAATCATAGTGAAAAGATAAATACAACTGTAAAGGGAAATGGATAGAAGGGAGCTGTGCTTTAAACTTGTCCCTATTTTGAGACAGAAGCCTGTGAGAAGAGAGATTGCAAATTCAATTAATAAAGTGTTAGTAATACTAACAAAAAGTTAGAGGAACAAGTTTTTAATTTTTGTCGTATTTAATACTAACATCTTTTTAAATATTCTAAATCCAAAATTCTCACCTGAAATTATTAAATTACACTATTCATTTAATACACTTATGCTTAAATATCAATGTTTTTGCAAAGCAGAGTATTATGGAAGATACAAAGATAAGCAAGATTCAGACTCCACTTTCCAGGAGCTTATAATAAAAATAAGAAAAATGGCTTCAATGCCAAAAACTCAATCAGTGCTTGCTTCAGCAGAAGATATACTAAAAATGCAACAATACAGAGAAGATTAGCATGGCCCCTGCACAAGGATGACATGCAAATTCATGAATGAAAAACTCAAACAATCTGCACCAGAAGTGGAGGCACAGGCCTGTAATCCCAAAACTGGAGAGGCTGAGGCAAAAGGATTGCTGTGAATATGTAGCCACACTGGGCTACATAGGCAGTTCAAGGTCAGCTTGAACTACATGGTGAAACCCTGTCTCAAAAAACCAAAAGGAAAAATAAAAATTAGAAAAACTCAAACAATCTGAATAACTGGAATAATATACATGGAGCAGCAATTGAAAGCATTTGTTACTTAAATTCAAACAAAAAGCCAGGGAAAGGGACAGCAGAAGAAAGGATACTCATTTTCAATCATTCATCGTAATCTAATCATACTTTCATATATTCTACAACTATTTTTTCTTTTTATTTTCATTGTGGTGAGAATGCACTGGGCATTGAAACCAGGGCTTCAAAAAAGCTAAGCATGTGCTCTACCACTGAGCTACAACACCAGTCCCCAAATATTTAATAATATAAATTAGATAATTTGCATGGTTAGAGTAATTTAAACATATGATATTTATATCAAACTAAGATAATTGTCTGGAGTGTAAGATCAGAAAGACTAGACATTGTTAAACAGAGTTTTAATAACTTTTGCATAAATTAATAAATAAAAGATATTAGATTTCTGGATCAGAAACATCTTCAGCAAAAGGTTGTGAAGAATGTCTTGAGGTCACCAGTCACATCTCTATCTAATAAGTGTGAGGAAACTAGGAAAAGCCTCACCAAATGATAAGAAAATGCTTTCAAACAAAAGACTCTTGTCTCGGTCAAGAACAAATCTCGAATGGTTCAGAAAACAGCCATGCCAAATCAGTTCACTGCTCCTGATAACATAATCAATCTTGGAGAACTTTTCTCTTTGGCATCTTTTCGAAAATGCCTATGCCATCTACCAACATTTGATGATCTATTTTTAAGTTTTTCTCTAAATTAATTCCCCACTTTCTATATACTCAGCACTTTTCTCATTTGAGTATCTTTGGGACTCTAATCTTTCCATCTTGATTTTCTACAAGGGCTAACTCAAACTCAATGAACAAAGTAGGGGATATTTATTTTTCCAGTTTTCCTTTTCTTTTCTTTTTTTTTTTTTTTAGTAAAGAGCTCCCAGCTGGGTGTGATGGTGCACGCCTGTAATTCCAGCACTCAAGAAGCTGAGGCAAGAAGACCACAGTGAGTTCAAAGCCAACCTGAACTACATAGTGAGACAATGTCTCAAAAAACAAAACACAGCCAGACATGGTGGCACATTCCTGTAATCACAGCACTCTGTAGGCTGAGGCAGGAGGATCACTGCAAGCTCAAGAGCATCCTGGGCTACAAAATGAGCTCAAGGCCAGCCTGAACTGCATAGAGACACCCTGTCTCAAAAAAACCAAAAAAAAAAAAAAAAAAAAAAAAAAAAACCTGCTTATCAAGGTCAAACATCGCAGTTCTCACTTACTGTAATGGGTACTATATATTACAGATCAATTAAAATTAATGCATATATGTTAAACTTCTATCATAGGCTAACATTACTCAAATTGATATAAAGTCAAGAAAGATACCTATTAAAATATTTTTGCTAGAAGGGGCTGGGGGTTTAGCTCAGCAGCACAAGCACCTGCTTGGCAAGTGTGAGGTCATGAGTTCGATCCCCAGTACCAAAAAAAAAAAAATTTTTTTTTTTTTTTTGCTAGAAAGATAACCTCTTTAATAAATGGTGCTGGAAAAACTGGCTCCGCATCTGCCAAAGATTAAAGTTGGACCCATATCTTTCACCATGCACTGAACTAATTTTGAAATAGATCAAAGATCTAAGTATTAAAACAGAAATATTAAATCTGCTGGAAAATAAAGTAGGTAAAACTCCTGAAGACATTAGTGTAGGCAAAGACTTTATGAACAAAACCTTGATTGCATAGGAACTATAGCAAAGAATCAACAACTGGAATCTCATCTTATTGAAAAGCTTTTGCACAGGAAGAGGAACCACCAACACAGTGAAGAGAGAACCCATAATGGGGGAGAAAATGTTTGCCACCTGTTCCTCACACAAAGGATTACTATTGAGAACATATAAAGAACTCAAAAAAATCAGTCGTCCCGAATTTAAAGACCCAATCCGAACATGGGCATCTGAGATGAATACACATTTCTCAGGTGAAGAAATACAAACAGCAAATAAATATACGAAAAAATGTTCAACATTGCTGGTCATTCAAGAGACGCAAATTAAAACAACACTGAGATTCCACCTCACCCAGGAAAGGATGGCTATTATCAAGAAATCAAGCAATAACAAATGCTGGAGGGGCTGTTGGGAAAAAGGAACCCTTCTCCACTGTTGATGGGAGTATAGACTAGTGCAACTACTGTGGAAATCAGTGTGGAGATTCCTCAAACAACTAGGATTGGAGGTTCCATTTGACCCAGCTATTCCCCTTCTGGGTATCTTCCCAGAAGAATTAAAAACATCATACCACAGCAATACTTGTGCACCCATGTGTATAGCAGCACAATTTGTAATAGCTAGATCTTAAAAACAACCTAAACACCTATCAACTGAGAAATGGATAAAAAAGCTGTGGTATTTTATACAATGGAGTACTACTCAGCCATAAAGAAGGATAAACTGGAGACTTTTATAGGTAAATGGATGCAACTTGAGACCATACTCATAAGTGAAATAAATAAGACACGCGTGTATAAACATTGTATTGTCTCAATAGTGTGAGAAGCTGAAAGAAACCATATAAAAGACAGTTAAGACAGTTACACTACTGACTTCTCTGAGTTCACTGAACAGAAAGGTTTGTGCTAGTATTGTTCGGACAATTAAATGCAGATATCTTGTGCTCTGAGTAACTGATTTGAAGATAACAATGTGGACTGTATATACCCCCTAAATATTGTTTTGAAATTTTGTGGGTTTTTTCTCTTTAAAATAAAATAGATTTAAAAAGAAGAAAATATTTTTGCTTAAGGAAAAGGTTTCTAAAATAATACTTGAAGATTAATAATATAACTGGAAAGTATCAAGAAAATGAAGACAACAAACACAACCCACAAGAAGTGGTAAAATATTTGCGAGCTACATATCTGATGAAGACTATATGCAGTTTATGTATGTAAACTAAAGAATTCTTATAACAAGGGATAACCCAATTAAAATCTGGGTGAAGTTGTTGTTGTTGTAGTTGTTGTTTTTGGGTGTTGTTTGGGTGCTTTTTTTTTTTTTTTTTTTTTTGAGCAGGATCTCACCATGCAGTTGAGGCTGGCCTTGAGCTCACTTTGCAGCCCAGTCTAGTCTCAAACTCGCAAGGATCCTCCTGCCTCAGCCTCCTGAGGGCTGGGATTATAGGTGTGCACCACCACACCTCACAATTTTTGGGGTTTTTCTTTTTTGAGACAGGCTCTCACTGTAGTACAGACTGGCCTTGAACTCACTTGTGTAGCACAGACTGGCCTCAAACTCACAGTGATCCTCCTGCTTCAGCTTCCCAACTATTGAGATTACAAGTGTGCATCACCACTCCTGGCTGAAGCTTTTAAAGGGAAAGTTCTCAAAAATATATACAAATAACCAATAAGTACATGAAAGGTTGCCAACATCACTAAACATCAGGGAATACAAGTCAAATCACAATAAGATGCTATTTTATTCCCAGTTGGATGGCTGTAATCAAGAAGATAAGACTAGCCGGGCGTGGTGGCGCACGCCTTTAATCCCAGCACTCGGGAGGCTGAGGTAGGTGGAGCGTTGTGAGTTCGAGGCCAGCTTGGGCTACAACGCGAGCACAAGGCCGGCCTGAGCTACATAGTGCGACCCTGCCTCAAAAAAACCAGGGCTGGGGAGTTTGGCTCAGCGGCTTAAGCGCCTGCCCTGGCAAGCGCAAGGTTGTGAGTTCAATCCCCAGTGCCAAAAAAAAAAAAAAAAAAAAAGAAAAAGAAAAGAAGATAAGACTATAGTAAATGATGATGTGGAAAAATATACCCACCTTGCACTGCTAATGGAATGTAAAATGGTACAGCTACTTTGGCAATACAGTCTCGATAAGACTCAGTTCTTAGGTATCTCTACTTAGATATATAATTAAGAGAAACAAAAACACATGTTGTATTGGGTGATATGCTATGTACCTCCAAGTCCTAATATACTTTTGATGGGGCTGAGTCTGGCACGGGGATTAACAAGGTGAGTGATTTACCCACCCAGGGGTGGAGCTGACATACAGTGTAAATGAGGCGGGTCTTCCTCTTGCTTGCTTCGGCCCCCTCTCTCTCTCACCAGCGCACCTTGTGGCTTGCAGCCACCATGAACAGCAGCCCCGCCACACCACGCTGACTTGGCGCCAACTAAGTAGGACTGAAACTCCCGAGAAACTGTAAGAATAAACCTTTCCTTCCCTAATTTTGGGAGTCAGGTATTTTGTCTCGGCACCAGTAAAAAGTAACTAAGACACATGTCCACCTAAAATGCTGGATGCTAATGTTCATAGATAGCAGCAATTATTCCTAAGAGGTAAAAAATAGAAATGACCATCAACTAAAGAGGTGATAAATAAAATGTAATATATTCATACAATTAACAATAAAGCCGGGTGTGCAATCCCAGCACTCGGGAGGCTGAGGCAGGAGGATTGTTGCAAGTTCGAGACCAGCATGGGCTACAAAGTGAGCTCAAGGCCAGCCTGAACTGCATAGCGAGACCCTGTCTCAAAAAAGACAAAAAACAACAATCAGCAATAAAAAGGAAAAAGTACATATATCTACAACACTGATGAACCTTGAACACGTGCTAAGTCTTAGAAGTCAGTTACAAAAGACTACATATCATATGATACCATTCAGAAGAAATCTGAAAGAGGCAAATCTATACAACCAGAAAAAAGGTTAGTGGTTTCCTGGAGCTAGGAAGTTAATTTGGGAAGGAAAAGAAATGATTACTAACAGAAATGGGGTTTCCTTTGTGGGTAACAAAAGTGTTCTAAAACTTGACAGTGATGTTGTCCATCTCTGTGAATATACTAAAATTTACTGAATTGTACATTTTAAAAAGGATGAGCCGGGCGTGGTGGAATACGCCTTTAATCCCTGCACTTGGGAGGCTGAGGTAGGAGGAGTGTTGTGAGTTCGAGGCTGGCTTGGGCTACAACGTGAGCGCAAGGCCGGCCTGAGCTACATAGTGCGACCCTGCCTCAAAAAACTAGGGCCCAGAGTTTGGCTCAGTGGTGTAAATGCCTGTCAGGCAGGTGTAAGGCTGTGAGGTCGATCCCCGGTGCTGGAAAAAATAAATAAATAAATAAATAAATAAATAGGATGAATTATATAGTATACAATTTATATCATAATAGCCAAAAAGGATGAAGTCTTGGGAAAAAGCAAGGAAAGAAATTTCCCTTCTGGGATTCATGATGCAGTGATTAATGAATAACCCGTTTCTTTCTTTCCTGCTAAAAGGGATCATATTCAAAATAAAAAGTACAAAACAAACATCATAAGAGGGAACTGAAAGTAAAGATTATAAGAGAACACCTGACTTCTCTAAATAAATCCACCACTTGTAGGCTGAACAAATTACATTCCAAGGTTTGATGAAACTCACAGGTTAACCCTTAAACCACTGGCAAAATCTGAGAGTTCATGTAAAACCCAGTAACTTAAGAGAAAACTGGTGAAAAGTAAAACATTTTATTTTATAACAAGAAAAAATAGTGGAATCTACAAACCACAAGTTAAGAATCCTAGTACTAATCCCAAGCAGGATTCTAAAAGGAAATGTCTGAAAGACATAAACAATTAGGGAGAAAAAGTAATCACTAAGTTAGCATGAGTTTATAGAAAAAACACGATAGACAAACTCATTCTCTTTTTGGATAGAACCATGGTATACCTGGGATTTTTTTTTTCTTGTGGTGTTGGGGATTGAACGTAGAGCCTTGTGCATGTATACCTGGGATTTTAACAAAGCAATTGATGAGCAGTTTCATGATATAAAAATGAGAACATACAGAACAAGTGGAAACACAATCAAGGGTATTTCTTGCGCAAATAAACCTAAGAGAGTGCTAATTAATCAGAAAAATTTTAAATGGTTCCTAATCAAGTGAACTAGTATTCTGACTTAGCACTGTCTTATAAAGACTTTCAATGACTTGAAAGAAAGCACTGGTTTTTCATTTTGTTTTTCGAGATACAGTTGGTACACATTTCAGGCTGACTTTAAACTCATGGTGATCCTCCTGTCTCAGCCTCCCAAGTGCTGGGATTACAGGGATTCACTTCCATGCTCTGCTACAAGAAAGCAGTTTTAACCGGGCGTGGTGGCGCACGCCTTTAATTCCAGCACTTGGGAGGCTGAGGTAGGAGGAGCGTTGTGAGTTCGAGGCTGGCTTGGGCTACAACGTGAGCGCAAGGCTGGCCTGAGCTACATAGTGCGACCCTGCCTCAAAATACCAGGGATGGGAGTTTGGCTCAGTGGCTTAAGTGCGTGTCTGGCAGGCGTGAATTTGTGAGTTCAATCCCCAGTGCCACAAAAAAAAAAAACAAAAAAGAAAGAAAGCAGTTTTATTAAATGTATGTTACTTATCTACTGCTGTGTACCAAATTTCCACAAATGTATCTACATGTATTACCTCACATCTTCTGAGGGTCAAAAGTTCAACGAAAGCCAAGCTGGGTCCTCTGCTTTAGGATCTCTCACAAGACTATAACTGACAAGAACTGGAGTCTGAAGTCTCAAGTATGAAGGGATATAAATCCAAATTCATGCAGTTGATCTAATTCAGTTTTGCAAGAATTGCGAGACTAAGGGCCTCAGTTTCTAGTTAACTTCTTTTGTTTTGTTTTTGTTGCTTTTGAGACAGGGTCTCACTATGCAGTTCAGGCTGGCCTTGAACTCCTTAGGTAGCACAAGTTGGCCACAAACTCGAGGAGATCTTCCTGCCTTAGCCTCCTGAGTTCTGGAATTACAGGCATGTGCCACCATGCCCAAGTGTTCTAGTTGTTAGTCAAAGACTGTATGCAGGTCCTTGCATGGAAACTTTTTCTTTCTTTTTTTCTTTCTTTCTTTTTTTGACACAGGGTTTCACTATGCAGTTCAGGCTGGCCTTGAACTCACTCTGTAGCCTAGGCAATCCTCCTGCCTCAGGCTCCCAAGTGCTGGGATTATGAGCCTGCACCACCATGCCCTGGTTTGGGGAACTTCTTTAAGATGTCTTCCCTGAAATGAAAGCCATGATCTTATGTAACAGAATCACTGAAATACTATCCTATCTGCTGTCCTGTATCTCTTAAAAAATTGTTTTTGAGAGAGGACCAGCCCAGTCTGGTCATTCCTGGACTCAAGTGATCCTCCAATATCAGTCTCTCAAGTAGCTGGGACTACAGGTGTGTGCCACCATGCCTGGCTCCTGTATTCCACTGATTATAGATGTTGCTAAGGGACTACACAAGAGGATGAATACTCAGAAGATTGTAGATCATCTTAAAGTTGGTCCACCAATGTGTATTCTTCCAACAAGTCAAGAACTTTTCACTTTACATCATCTGTAATAGCTGTTCCCTCTGTCTTGAATGCACTTCCCTGAGAAAAATCACATGACTGGCTCCTTATCCTTCAAGTATCAGCTTAAATGTCATCTCAGAAATATAACATTTGTCAAATTCCAAAAATCTTATTTATTGTCTGTTTCCATCTAGAAGACTAATCTCCTTGACGGCAGTATTTCTGCCTAAACCAGTGCCTAGAATAGGTACTCAGTATTTGTTGAATGAATGTACCAAAGTTCTGAAGAAGAAATGACACATTTAAGAGCTAATGACACCAGGCATGGTGGCACATATCTGTAATCCCTGTAATCCCAGCACTCAAGAGGCTGAGGCAGGAGGATTACTATGAGTTCAAGGTTAACCTGCCCTACACAGTGAGTTCAAGACCAGACTGAACTATGGTAGTGAGACCCTGTCTCAAAAAACCAAAATTAAAGATCTAATGACATCTTTTTTTAAAAAAATGTATCAGTTATTTAATTAGTTCTTGGTAAGACATCTAGAACACCTATTTGTGAGGTTAAATTCCATTTGTTAGAGTGAAAAAAGAATCTCATGTAGACTTGAAGCTAAGGCACAGCTGAGATTTCTGGTAAAATTTATGAGTCCACGGTTTCCCTGTGAATCTTACACTGCTCAGTAAACTTGCATATCTAGATGTCCAAGATCTCCCCTTCCTGAAGTCTGAGCTTCCACAGCTGCTTCTTGAAGTAAGCATTAGTGAGGTGTTTTGAGATATTCACATTGCCAATATCAATTTCTGTGGAGGTGGTGATGACAAATTTCTGGTGTGTCTACACAAAGGAAACTGATTGAGGCAAAAGGACCCAGGCTCAAATAGCAATGCTAGCTCACAGGTTTATCACATGCTGACAGAAAGGTCTTGTTTTTGTTTGTTTTTTTGCCATGGTGCAAAAGTTTTTGGGGTACATCTTCAACAGAATAGTACCTAGGCATTTTGCAAAGCTTTGCTATTGTTATGGTTGATACATTGTGTCAACCTGAGAAGTTTAAACCCTCAGCAGGGAGCCAGAGTTCTTACTTTGTAAATATCCTCATCCTGTGCAAAGGAGGGCAAGGAGATTTTGTGAGGCTACCCCTGCCCTGGGTTGGGGAGGCGGGCGTGTGTAGCCCCATACGGGCTTACGTGGCCGTGCTGCCTGTGCTGACATGACCAACTTACTTCCTCATCCTAACCTGAGCTGACTCCTTCTCCCTGACAACTGCCACGCAGCCCCTGCGCATAGCCCCTTTCAGTTCCACCTGTACCCTCATTGGCCCTCAGACCTTATATATAGCTCTGCCACTTCCTCAATAAAGTAGACCTGCGCCATCAGCCTGGTCTCCGCGTCATCCACGCGTCAGTCCTACCTGCTGTGAGGCCAAAGCCGCCTCAGGCGTGTGCATTCTATATAAGGGAGGAGAAGAGGCTTATCCCCCTCCCCTCCATTTTTGCTCTGGCTCCTTTTGCTCTGGCTGCTTTTGCTTGCTGATGCCTTGAAGTGTTGCCCCTGTGCCATGCCAGCGTACCTTAGAGCCAGGTGATTAAGGACTGAAACATCCAAAAACTGTAAGTTAAATAAACCTCTCCTTCCTTAATTTTGGGTGTCAGGTGTTTTGTCTCAGCAACGAGAGAAAAGTAACCAAGACAGCCATCCCGGTATCACCATTCTTGCACCACCAGCTGATTTTGTGACATCAGGAAAAAACTTTTCCTTTTTGTGGGGGGAACTGAAGTCAGCACCTCATAATTGCCAGGCAGGTGCTGTGCCATGCCACTGAGCTACATTCCCGGCCCCTTCTGTTTTCTTTTCAAATCTTCGATTTAGCAGTTGAATACTTCCTCTTCTATGTGGCCTTTCTGGGATACATTGCAGATTGGGAATATTTGACCATTACTCTAACCAGAAGGTTTAAGCTGTAGTGGGGCTTTGACTTCTTGAGCTTTTAAAAATAATTAATTGATCAATTTTGAGACAAGGTCTCCCATGCAGTTCAGACTGACCTTGAACTCACTGTGTAGCCCAGGTTGCCCTCAAACTCATGGCGATCCTCCTCCCAATGCTGGGATTACAGGCGTGTACCACCATGCCCAGCCTCTTGAGCTTTTTAGCCTTAACAAGATCTTATATTTCACACAAATGGCAAATAAATATATGAACAAATGTTCAACAGCACTGATTATTTGAGAGATGCAAATTAAAACAATGCTGAGATTCCATCTTACTCCAGAAAAAATGGCCATCATCAAGAAATCAGCCAATAATGAATGGTGGCGGGTCTGTGGGGAAAAAGGAACCCTTCTCCACTGCTGGTGGGAGTGTAGACTGGTGCAACCACTGTGGAAATCAATGTGGAGATTCCTAGGATTGAGGCTGGGGATATAGCTCAGTGGCACAAGCGCCTGCCTGGCAAGCACAAGGTCCTGAGTTTGATTCCTGATACACAGACACACAAAAACTAGGATTGGAGGTCCCACTGGACCCACCTATTCCCCTTCTTGGTATCTTCCCAGAAGAATTAAAAACATCATACCATAGCGATATATGCACACCCATGTTTATTGCAGCAGTTTGTAATAACTAAATCTTGGAAAGAACCCAAATGCCTATCAACTGAGGAATGGACAAAAAAGATGTGTTTTTTCACAGAATGGACTACTAGTCAACCATAAAGAAGTATAAACTTGAGACATTGCTACGTAAATGAATGTACCTTGAGACCATACTCTTAATTGCAAGGCCTTGGGTTTGATTTCCAGCACTGGGGGAAAAAAGTGTATTTTAGGCTCAATGTGGTGGCACATGCTGTGTGGTTCCAACTTCTTGGGAGGCAGAAGTGGGAAGATCACTTGAGACTATGAGTTTGAGAACAGCTGGGGCAACATAATGAGCTTCATCACAAATAAATATTCTAACTAATCCTTAGTAAGTAAATACCATATGCCAGGCCCTGGTCTAAATGCTCTGTAGGTATTAATTCATTTAATCTATCCACAATCCTATAAAGCAAGTATTATTACACTCATTTGTGTGACACTATCATGATTATTAATATGATGGCAATGTACAAGACCAATTAAAAGAAGAGCCTGCTGGGCATGGTGGCACACACCTGCAAATCCAGCACTCTGGGAAGCAGAGGCAGGAGGATCACAAGTTTGAGCACAGCCTGGGCAACTTAGTGACTCAGGCAGACTCTGTTTTAATAAAAAAAAATAAAAATAAGAAGTGGCTGGAGATGTAGCTCAGTACAAAAGCCCTGTGTTCATTAGGTACAATGTGGGGGGGGCATTATGGTATATGTCCTCATCCCTCTTACTCACATGATCTAGCATCATGTGACTTCTGGTTCTTCCTCAAAGAGTTACTTGTATTTATCTACTTACATCTACTTTGACCTAGATGATATTTCAGACGCCTTCAAGACAAAATAACATGAATACATCAATTGAAAGTGGGACAAAAGAAAGAACATCTCTGTTTATGCAATTTGGTCCCTGGATATTAAACTTTTTCTAAGTTGTTGAGTGTTACTTTATTGCTAAAGCAATATTAAAATAACAGAAATCCAAGTAAAGTGTTTCCTGCAGTCCCATTTTCTAGTCAAAACAATGTTTTTGCATTTATCTAATATTAACTGTTTTAGTTCTTATTCATATCCATATTTTATTGTTACATATTTACAGTAACTGCATAGCTAGTATTTTATGTTTTTATCAATATTATGTATAGTAACTTTTTTTCAGGGCTGGGGATATAGCTCAGTGGCACAGCACCTGCCTGACAAGTGTGAGGTCGTGAATTCGATCCCTGGTACCCAAAAAAAACATTATGGTATATGTCCTCATCCATCTTACTCACAGGATCTAGTATCACGCGACTTCTGGCTCTTCCTCAA
The DNA here is from genome assembly GCA_004363535.1 of Dasyprocta punctata. Taxonomy (NCBI): domain Eukaryota; kingdom Metazoa; phylum Chordata; class Mammalia; order Rodentia; family Dasyproctidae; genus Dasyprocta; species Dasyprocta punctata. The sequence goes on along the minus strand of RJWM01005097.1, from coordinate 58,975 downwards.
AGTCAAAATGACCATAACAGCTAAGTATTTTGAAGTGAATCAAGACATTAAGGCAGCCACAACAGTGCCACTAAAGAGCAGGGCATGGTGGCGCATGCCTTTAATTCCAGCACTCACTCGGGAGGCTGAGGTAGATGGAGCATTGTGAGTTTGAGGCCGACTTGGGCTACAATGTGAGCAAGGCCAGCCTGAACTACATAGTGCAACCCTGCCTCAAAAAAAACAGGGCCAGGAGATTGGCTCAGAGGCTTAAGCGCCTGCCTGGCAAGCGTGAAGTTGGATAGTTTGATCCCTGGTACTAGCAAAAAAGACAAAACAGTGCCACTAAAGACACTCACAAAAAGACTTTCAGAAGTGCTTCAGAAAGTGGACAGAATAGTGGGGTAAGTGTTTTTGAAGCACAGGATAGGGCTGAGGCAGATTAATGGCAATGTGTCTCTTAGTATAAAAAGTTTTTAAAATTTAAATATTTACTGTATTTTTAAAAAAACACCACACGCACACATGCGCGCGCGCACACACACACAAATACAGAAGGGTGATTGTAGTGGTAATAGGTTTTTGTTTTTTGTTTGCAGTAACAGGGACTGAACCCAGGGCCTTCACATTGAGCTACATCCTCAGAGCTCTTCTTACTTTTTTGAGGGTCTCCATAAATTGCTAAGTTACCCAGCTGGGTTCAAACTTGTAATCTTCCTCGCCTTACCTCACAGAGTGCTGGAATTACTGGCATGCACCATCACACGCAGCTAGCAGGTTTTCTAACAATGGGATCATATATATCTGTACACACTGCTCAATGAAATTCCACTTTAATGGTACAAAAAAATTAGAAATTAAAAAAATGAAATAATTATTAGAGAAATAATAGGTCTGAAAAAAATCACAACTGGAATAAATCTTCCTTCTGTAATAGTTTTTGTTTGTTTGTTTTTTGTTTTTGTCTTTTTGATACAGAGTTTCACTATGCAGTTCAGTCTGGCCTTGAACTCACTTTGTAGCCCAGGCTGGCCTCAAACTCGCAGCAATCCTCTTGCCTCAGCCTAAGGACTGCTGGGATTACAGACCTAGGCTAACCACGCCCAGACTACAATAGTTTTCAGGTGAAATGGGCTTTAAATCTTCATTAAGGCATCTAGTGCTAACAACAACAAAACCTTGCTAAGGAAAACAACTCTAAGGAACAGGTATCTCCAAAGTGAAATAGGTGGTCTGAAATGGGACTGTCAAGAGTTTGATCAGTGCAAAGATCCTGGGTTCAATCCCCATTACTTAAAAAAAAAAAAATCCAAAACCAAACTTCCATCCAATCAAATTCGTCTAAGATTAGATCCTGTTATCTTTGATGACTACTTTATACATATTCACACATGTATTGGACATATACAGTGACTAATTTTGGTGCTAAATTCCTTTATTGTATATATTCTTTTACCTTCACATCTATCAAAATCCTTGTGAATCTATTCCACAAAAGTTTCTTAATTTCATCTTTACTTCTTCAACCCTAGCTTGTGTTTGTGTGCTACTGGAGATTGAATTTAGAGCCTCAAATACACTAAGCATCTGCTCTATTATTGAGTTTCGTCACCAGCTTCAATCCTACTCTTACATCCTAGTGCAAGACCTTAACTTTTCCCAACTAGAATATTGCCATAGACCCTTGTCTGGAGTCCTTGACTTCCACCTTCTCCTCTTCAATACATTCCCTTCATTCCTGAGTGATTTTATTTTAATTTAATTTATTTGTTTGTTTGTTTGAGACAGGGTCTCACTATGCAGTTCAGGCTGGCCTTGAGCTCACTTTGTAGCCCAGACTGTCCTCGAACTCACAGTGATTCTGCTGTCTCAGCCTCCCCAGTGCTGGGATTACAGGCGTGCACCACCACGCCTGGCTAATTTTATTTTATCGTATTACATTTTTTTTGAGACAAGGTATGGGTATATACTTCAGATTAGCCTTGAACTCAATATGTAACCCAGGATGGCCCTAAACTTGCTGTAATCTTCCTGCCTTAGGTTCCTAAGTGCTGGGATTACAGGCACGCACCACCATACCCAGCATCATGAGTAATGCTTTTAAACACAAATACTACAACACTCTCCTGGTCAGAACCTCTGGTGACTCCAGGCCCTTTAGCTTGGTAATACTCTTTAGCTTGCTTGGTAAGACCCTTCAGAATCTTCCCCCATTTACCTTCATATAGATTCATCTCACTCAGTTCCCCAGTGTGCTTGGGTATGCTTTTCCCCTTATTAGAAATATCCTACTTTCTTTTGCCTCATGAATGTCTCGTTTTTCAATATCTGGTACTCCTGGGCAGGTCTGAATTATAATTTAGGATTTCTAGGATGGAGAGCACCCTGTAATGATTAGGAGAGATGAGATAAAAATAAAAAGCTTAAAAATTAAGAGGTTCTGTGTGGCATACAGCAGGCCTGAAGACCACATACACCAGGATCAGAGTGCAAGCAGGGACAGAAGAAGGTGATTTGTGAGTCAGTACCTTTATTAATATCCGAACATGTTTGCTGTAAAGAGGTTTAATCAGTGGATTTAAAGCAGGCAGACGTAAGTTCCAGCAAGTAAAATGTGACAAGAGGTGGTCACTACAGCATAATCTGCACAGTCGATGCTGGAGTAAAAGGCAGGGAGGCTAATTAAGTGGTCTACATCTAGCCACTTCTCAGAGGTGGTCACCAGGAGGCAGCTATAGAAAGCAGAGATCTCTCAATCAACCATTTGAGAAGTGGGAGGAGATGCAGAACACAGAACTGTGTCAAGGGCAACTGATCCCAGCTTCTGTATGAAAAAGTACAACTTGGACCAGGCTTGGTGGTGCACTGGGGAGGCTGAGACAGGAGGATCACTGTGAGTTTGAGGCCAGCCTGGCTACGAAGTGAGTTCAAGGTCAGCCTGAACTGCATAATAAAACCCTCCCTCGAAAAGACAAAAAAAAAAAAAAAGAGAAAAAGTACAACTTATGATCAGCGTGGACACAAGGCAACCTAAAATTGTAAGAATCGACTCCATGACCAACTCTCTATTTGTGTTTTCACAAAAGTACAGTCTTATCAACTACAAGGTACTGGATATATATTATTCCTATTTCTTCTTCTTCCTCAATAATGGGTGCCCTTGAAGAAATGCTCAACATCACTGGTCATTAGCGAAATTAAAATTAAAACAACATTGAGATTTCATCTCACTCCAGAAAGAATGGCTGCTATCAAGAAATCCACTGACAACAAATGTTGGTGGGGTTGTGGGAAAAAAGGAGCCCTTCTCCACTGTTGGTGGGAGGGCAGATTGGTGCAACCACTGTGGAAATCAATGTGGAGATTCCTCAGAAAACTAGGATTGGTAGTCCCTTTCAATCCAGCTATTCCCCTTCTAGGTATTTTCCCAGAAAAATTGCAAGTGTCATGCCACAGCGATATATGTGCATCCATGTTTATAGCAGCACAATTTGTAATAGCTAAATCTTGGAAACAACCAAAATGCCCATCAACTGCAGAATGGATGAAAAAGATGTGGTATTTTTATACAATGGAATATTACTCAGCTATAAAAAAGGATGATCTTGAGGTTTTTATAGGTAAATGGAGGCAACTTGAGACTATACTCATAAGTGAAATAAATCAGACTTACATTTGTAAATATTGTGTTGTCTCCCTAGTGTAAAAAATAAATAACAATTAAAAAAACTGAAAGAGTAATAAGATCCAAAATGTACAATAGATACTGTAGTAAGGAAAGGGAAAGAAAGTGCTCAAAATTAAAGAACAGCTGGGATAGGGGAAAGGAAAAAATGGAAGAAAGGAAAAAGATTATATATTTGTAGATATACACATATAACTGTATGTATGTATGAGTGTGCAAGACAGATAACTAAACTACTAGTTCTGTTAGTTCATCAAAAAGAATAGTTTTTGCTGTTATTGTTTGATCATTTTTTATGCCTAGATCTTGTAACTTGAACAACTACTTCTAAGATAACAATATGTAATATATTGACTAGTACTGATTTCTTACTGTTTTTTTTAATTCTATATTCTACTTTTGCTTTTTTAAAATAAAAATAAATAAATAAATAAATAAATAATGAGTGCCTTCAGCACAGTACTGTCTTATTCATCTCTGTGCTGAAGTCTCACAGACAAAACTAGAATCTGGCATAGTTATGCACTAAGTATGTTGAACAGAATTTTTTCAATGTTCCCGGGACACACGGACATAGGACTTTCCCTAAGTCCTGTTTTCGTAGGACTCGATCCGATGCCACGCTCTCTCCTCAGAGGCGGCCTCACTGGGCCCTGACCGGGCCCTGACCGCCATAAGCTCAACCCAGCGAGCCTGACCCGCTCTAGTGAGTCAACGATCTAAATGCTGGCTAAGGGGAGTCGCTGAGAATGATAGACTGACAGACTGACTAACCGCGGATAGGCGCAGGTCCCAATCGACGGCCTGATGAGCCAAAGCCTTTATCTTCCACGGGGAGGAGGGACAGGACACGGATCACTAAAGCCTCGCCACGCACGTCTTTCCCGCCTCTTCTCACGCGGCCACTATCATGAACAGGGTGGAACCAAAGGGAGTCTCAAGGAATGCGCGTGCGCGAGGGCCTCACACCTTTTCGTGCCCCCTCCCCTCCTTCCCTCCTTCACACGTTCTCGCGATACGGTCCCACCCCGGGCAGGACCGCTCAAGGTTCACTCAGTGCGCGTGCGCACAGATTCTGCTTTCCCGCTCACTTCCCCACGGGACTACCCTGTCACCCTGGGCTGGCGCGCATGCGCAGCAGCCTTATTTCCCCGTCCCTTAGGTAGCCCCTCCTCACCCTAGGCCGACTGGAATCTCCCGACGTGTGCACGTGCGCGCGCGCGCGCGGCCCTGCCCTCCTAGTCACATGATCGCTGATTCGTTTTCCACTACAGCTATCGTACCTCGGGTTCCCAGAATCCTGCGTTATGGCTGCCGCTGTGCCCCGTGTCGCTTCTCTCTCCTCTCTGCTTCCCCTTTTCCTGGGTCTCCTGCTTTTCTCCGCCCCTTATGGCGGCAGCGGCCTGCACACTAAGGGCGCCCTTCCCCTGGATACAGTCACTTTCTATAAGGTAACGAGGGCAGGGAACACAGCGTACAGGTGCAGTCGGGGCGTCCGGGGAAGCGCACGGCCGAGGGGGGACGTTGGGCGTTGCGGCCTGGCGGAGGGTTAGTATAGTTGCGGCAACCGAAGGACTTCCTACGATGCTGTAGGCCCGATGGAGTCTGGGCCCGGGACATACCCAGACCTCAGAGCACACGCGCTCCAGGAGCCCGGCGCACCTTTGCCTCGCCAGCATTTATCCCTGCTTCCTCTTTTACAAAAGAGCTGCAAAAATGTGCTGTAGGTGCAGCTAGGTGCCCCTTCGCTTGACCTATGGGGAGAGCAAGATGCCGGGCTAGGTCCGATCTTCGAGTCCCAAGTGGGAGACCTGAGGGTGGAGCGAAGTGGACGGCACCCGACCTCCGGTTGCAATGAGAGTGGCAGGTCGAACTCCTTAATATGATTTCTGGGCCTTCTCCGGGGATGGATTGCAACATGCTTTGCAACACGTAAGCCGTATAGATACTTTATGCATCGCCTAGAAAAGTGCAGGCGTTAAGTATAAGCTGGAGTTCAGCCATCCTGCAGGTTTCAGAACAAAATGAATAAAATAGGGTCAAGGCATGGAAGCAGTTGGGATCCTGGTCTGCGTGAATGAACGGTGGAAATGTTGAGTACAACTCCCTCCTATTCCCTTCCTTTTGCATCTGTCTCCAGTCACTTCATAGTTTTTAACTATTCTTCTGGATTGGCGAGTTAAGTGTTGCGAGAAACTGTAACCATTTTATTTTTTGTACCCTTTTTGGGGAAGTGAAACCAAAGTGGAGCTCTAATGTATCTCTCGCAAGTGATTGAACTCTTCTGTTTTTGAAACAGTTGCTTGTTGTGTTCTTGGCAGTTGTAGTTTATTCAAGACAAAGTCTCAAAGAATTTAAAAGAATAGCAGTGGATGGTTGGTTGTCAGGCACATACCACCGGCGCCCTGTGTTTTTTCAGCCTTTTTTGGCAATCAGGGAATCATCGCCACAGTCCAGGTGTGACTCAGAGGGATGCTTTGGGGCTATAAGGTTGAACAGTATCTTCTAGTCTGTTGGTGCTGCTCCTGTCTTTGCTCCTCCGAGTTGGGCTAGGTGGTCATTTACTGTGAACTCCTCGCTGGCCTCGTCACAGAAAGTCCTAACTGATCTACCCTTGCTTTTCTCTTCTCATCCCCTGCCCCGCCCCCAGTCATGCAGGCCTGCCTTCTGTGCTTTGAATGTTCCGAGCTCATTCTTACCTTTGGGCATTTGCACTAGCTGTTCCTTGGTTACCTGCTCAGAGGCTTTCTTTGATCTCTCCACTCTCAGGCCAAAGTTCCAATCACATTATCCTGTTTTGTTTCTCTGGAGAGCCTGCCGATGACTTTTTTTTCCTCTGTCATCGTTACCTGTCTTTCACACTAGACTAATGTATGCTTGTGAAGAAGTAGCTATTTTGTTTATTATCTGCACTGGGTAGCAGGATACCTGTCATATAAAAGGGGCTAATTTGTTGCATTGCCATGCATGGTGGTACAACCCTGTATTCCTAGCACTTGGGAAGCTGAGGCAGGAGGATCAACACCAGTTTGTGGTCTACCAGAGTTCAAAGCCACCCTAAACTATGTAGAGAGACACTGTCCAAAAAAAAAAAAAATTGCATAGATGAACCATGGTTTTCTCCAGTCTCTTTCCAAATCTGTTTTCCATCACCACTGAACACTACAGTTTTCTAGTATTTTATCTAGAAGCCTTGTTTCAGATTTTACCCTTCAGTTATTTATACATCTTTTGGCTTCTCGCCTTTTACCATTTCTTAGAATGGGAGATCCAATCTATTTTATTCACTACTGTGTTCACTTTGAACAGGTGTCTGACTCATGAAGAGCCCTTAATAACTTTTTATTCAGTGAATAAAGAATTTTCTCTACAGTACTTTAAAGAAGCAGGTTGCCTGATTATAGGTATAGAAGAGTTTTCTCCAGGATGAGGGAAGGGGAGAGATTTATAAAGCGATTACAAGATAAAGACTGCAAGCCAGGGCCTGGGGATGTAGCTTAGTGGCAGAGCATGAGTCTAACGTGTGTGAGGCCCTGGATTTGATCCCCTGTACCACAAAAAAAGCAGGGGCCTGAACTAACACAAATTAATGTAATCAATAAATGCTTTTTTAAAAAAACAAAATATAAGACTGCAAGCCAAGAAGCTGAGGTAGGAAGATCACAAGTTCGAGCCCAGCATAGGTGCTTTAGCAAGACACTGTCACAAGATAAAAAAAAGAGCTGGGGATGTAGCTCAGTGTGAAGGCCCTGGTTCATTAGTAGTACTGAAAACGATTGCAAAGGGGGCAGGAAAAAATTCTTTCTGTAAATATTTGCCGTTCAAAACAGACTGAGAGGAGGTGTCTCAGTTCTATTTCAGTGTTAGACTACTGTATGATTGTTAATATTATTCCATAATATAGATACATTTCCTTAAAGATAGGAATGCTGTGGTGTGTTTAATTATTGTTGTTTTTTAATTATTTTTTAATTTGAGACAGGGGCTCATGAAATTTGCTTAGACTGGGCTCCAACTTGTGATCCTTCTGCCTCAGCATCCCAGAGTGCTGGCTACATTGTGCTTTTTATACATGTTTTCTTCTGGACATGCAGTATCTGCTGCCAAACACTGCCAGAGTTCTGTTCATTCATCATTGTTTTCAGAGTGTTTGTCACACTCCAGACACTGTGGGACCCTAGGGGTACAGCAGAAAACAGGTCAGACAGCATCCTTACTTTCACAAATGGATAAGCAAATAAGGATTTTGGAGAGTGACTAACAATAAAGAAAATACGTCAGATGGAGGTGTGTGATAGGAACGAAGCAGTATTAGATGGTTAAAGGACTCTTGTGCATTGGAAGGGAACATTTGAACCAAGCCTTGACTGATGGAGTCGGCCATGCAGAGAACTGGGGAAAGGCTATTGCATTCATCAGAGAACAAATGGAAGGACCCTTAGTGGAACGAGTGTAATGTATTGAACTGAAACAAGGTCAGTTAGGCCAGAGGGATTTGATCTGATTTATATTTTAAGTCATCCCTGTTTTAGGACCCCAGAGCTCAGACTTTTGGTGTCGCTAACCATTAAAGATGACCTGTCCTGGCTTCTCCTTGCTTTGTATCTCTAGGCATTGTTAAATATTCTTAAAAACCTAAACCTGGATGGACGTCGCTACACAGTAAGGGACACAGACTAACAGAAACATTTAGTTCTTTGCCTGCAGCTGGAATCATGTCAGCCTGACATAATTATAGGCATTTGATTGCCTGTGATGAAAACGTGACCATAGTGATCCCTGAAGTGGAAAAGCAAAAAGTTGTGGAGGAAGGGAAGGCAGTAAGCTTGTTAGATAAAATCTGTGCATCAAAATATTTTTGGTAGCCGGGCATGGTGGTGCACACCTTTAATCCCAGCACTTGGGAGGCTGAGGCAGGAGGATCATTGTGAGTTCGAGACCAGCCTGGGCTACAAAGTGAGTTCAAGGCCAGCCTGAACTGCATAGTGAGACCCTGTCTCAAAAAATAGGGCCAGGGATTTAGCTCAGTGGCATAAGCACCTGCCTGGCAGGAGTGAGGCTGTGAGTTCGATCCCCAGTACCAAAAAAACCAAAATACTTTTGGTTCCTCAGTAAGTTAAATGAAGACTTACCGTATGACCTCCTCAGCTCCACTCCTAGGTATACCCAAAAAAAATGAATACAGTGTTCAGGTAAAAATGTGAATGTTCAGGGTAGTACTATATACAACTGTCAAAACAACCCAGATATCTGTTATACAGATAAACAGTTTATTTGGTTATAAAAAGGAATGAATTACTGATATGTACTATAAGGACAAACCTTAAAAACATTATGCTGAGGCTAAGAAGCCAGACCCAAAGATACATAGTACGTGAGTCCATCAGAATAGACAAATCCAGCCGGGTGTGGTAGCACACACCTGTAATGCCAGCACTTGGGAGGCTGAGGCAGGAGAATCACTGTGAGTTCGAGGCCAGTCTGGGCTACATAGTGAGTCCAAGGCCATTCTTAACTATATAGCAAGACTCTGTCTCAAAAAAAACAAAAACAAACAGATAAATCTATAGACAGTTGAGGCAAGGAAGGGGAAGACTGAGGAGTAAATGTTTAATAAATACAGGGTTCCCTTTTTAGGTTGATGAAAATGTTCTGGAATTAGATAGTGATGGTTCCATAACACTGTTAATACACTAAGTTCTACTCTCAAAAGGCAAATTTTATGTTACTGCAATTAAAATAAATGTCTTGGCAGTTTAAGACGTAAAGATCTAGTCAAAGGGAGCTGACATCACCCAAGCCTTACCTTCACCAGCTTTCTGTCTGCCCTTAAATTGCTGCATGTGAACTCTGGCCTTTAGCCAACTCTTTTTTTTAGATGGTTTTATATTTTCGGATTTCTAGTTGTTTTCATTGAGCAAGGTGTCCTGGGATGATGGCATGAATGCTGAAGGCCTTCTTGGCTTTACTGAAAGGAACACTAGAGGGGAAGGCCTTGGTTTTATCTACAAGTTTGTGTATTCTAGATTGGGTTATATACTGTATACTGTACCTTTCATTAGTGTTAACAGGCACCTAATGGGGTGCCCAGTAAATGAATTGTGGGTGAATGAGTATTAGGTTGTGAGAGCTTGTCTCCTTTGTAGGCTTGTTTCCACTGTTTTAAACAGGGGCCCCCTGGGAAGGGGAATTAACCCCAAAGCTCCTGGATTAACCCCACTTGCTCAGCTCTATGCACCCTCAGGTCATTCCCAAAAGCAAGTTCGTCTTGGTGAAGTTCGACACCCAGTACCCCTATGGTGAGAAGCAGGATGAGTTCAAGCGCCTGGCTGAAAACTCGGCCTCCAGTGATGATCTCTTGGTGGCGGAGGTGGGGATCTCAGGTATGGACTTAAAAAACTGAGGCTCAGGGGGTTTAAGTGACTTCTCAAACTGAACCATAGGGTACAGAGGGGCTCACCCAGAGCTCCACCGTGGACGTGGTGGCACATGCCTGTAATCCCAGCAGTTTGGGAGGCAGAGGCAAGAGTTTGCAAGCCCATCTTTCCAAGACCCTGTAACAAAATAAAAAATAGCTGAGAATGTAGTTCAGTGCAAAGGCCCTGGGTCCAATCCTCAGTATGGGAGGAGTTGGGGATGACAATGCAAACCACCTAAATGTTTATCATAGTGGTAGCAGGCACTTACTATACCTAGCATCTTCCCAAGTATGATGCTACATTCCTTTGTAAGCTGGGAATTTACTAGTCTGGTCCCAGTAGAGATAGCTGGCACACACTTCTCTGGGGCATTTGGTCAGTTCTGACTCAGTTACACCTCAGTTTGGGTTTTCTTGAATTATGGTAATGTAGCCAGGCATGGTGGCACATGCCTGTAATCCTAGCCCTTGGGAGGCTGAGGCAGGAGGATCTCCATGAGTTCAAGACCAGCCTGAACTACATAGCAAGACCCTGCCTCAAAAGCAAAAAACAATAATAATAGCTCATATCATCTATTTACTGTGTGCCAGGTTACTATGTGTATTTCATCCTTGAGATAACTGATGGAAATGTTGTGGTATCCTTCCCATTTTTCAAATCAAGAAACTGACTCCTAGAGTGAGCTGTTAAATGGCAGAACTAGAATTGGAACCTTAGGTTTCCCAATACTATTACTCAGTAATATTTGGCCTGGGCCATTTCTTGCTGAGGTCTAAGAAATCAGTTGTCACAGTACCAGCCCTTGGAACTTCTTCTCCCTGTTAGGAAGTACACTGCAAATACTACCAGGAACTCACTACCAAAGCACTCAGCTCTGAAGGTCTCATGTACACGTAGCCTCTCAATAGCCCTTGTGGGGTGGGGACTGTATTCATTACCTATCACATGCTCCCCTTTCTCACTAAGCTCCAGCCAGATTGGAATTTGTAATGCTTAAATAGTCCATGGTCGGTCCTCTCCCTGTGAGACACTTCCCTTATTTGCATGAAGCTGGCCGTATGACATCCGGGTCCTTCAGTTGCCATTAGAAGCCTTCCACGGCTGCTGAAAGTGGACTTTTTTTACCATTCTTGTCCCATCACCCTGTTTTATTTTCATCATGACACCTAATAACTTACATCAGAGAGCTTGCTAGTCTGACTCACAGCTAGGCCCTTAGTATCTGAAACAGCATCCAGCACATAGTGGTCATAAAATATTCACAAGGAGGAATTAAAACCAGGCTCTCACTTTGAGCCATTACACAGCCAAAATTATTCTTCCCCTCTGCCTGGTTAGACCCTATAGTAATATCCTGCCCATATAGTCTTGCTCCTCATCTCTGGTTTCTGTTCACAGATTATGGTGACAAACTGAACATGGAGCTGAGTGAGAAGTACAAGCTGGACAAAGAGAACTACCCAGTCTTTTACCTCTTCCGGGATGGAGACTTTGAGAACCCAGTCCCATACAGTGGGACAGTTAAGGTTGGAGCCATCCAGCGCTGGCTAAAGGGGCAGGGGGTCTACCTGGGTATGCCTGGTTGCCTGCCTGCCTATGACGCCCTGGCAGGGGACTTCATCAGGGCCTCTAGTGTGGAGGCCCGCCAGACCCTCTTGAAGCAGGGGCAGGACAACCTCTCAAGTGTGAAAGAGACTGAAAAGAAATGGGCTGAGCAATACCTGAAGATCATGGGGAAGGTCTTAGATCAAGGTGAGGACTTCCCAGCAACAGAGATGTCTCGAATCACCAAGCTGATTGAGAAGAATAAGATGAGCGATGGGAAGAAGGAGGAGCTCCAGAAGAGCTTAAACATCCTAACTGCCTTCCAAAAGAAGGGGGCTGAGAAGGAGGAACTGTGAAAAAGCACTCTTGAGTGGCCCAGGGTTTGCTGGGGTAGGGAAGGGAGGGGAGAATTACCTGCTGGCTGCAAGACTTTTGTGGGAAAAGGGGGTAGTGAAAAAACTGGTATTAAACCAGAAATCTGAGCCCTGAATATGCCTGGACATTGATGCTGATGTGACCATGCGTAGGACACCTCTAGAGCCAGTCTGGGGACAGCTGGAGCATTTAACAATTAGTAGAGGAATCGGTGCTATAAAGAGGCAGGTACTGCCCAGGTCCTTGACATTCTGATCCAAATAAAGTTTCAATGTTTTGGGTAAGTGGACCTGAAACCATTTTTTTTCCCCCCAAATTAATTCTGGGCTATGACTTGCTTTCTTTAAATTTGGTTTTTAGTCTAAGCTCACGTGGACTCGCCTCTGCAAGGGAAACACATTATCTAGTAACTCCTGAAACTGCTCTCAGTTTAAGGCACAATCTTTGTAACTTTCCACTGATATTCAGAGTCCTGTGGATTAATTGTAGGTGGTAAAATATGTTGCCCTTGTCAAGACTCAGTAGCAACACTGATAAACAACATTGAACCAACATTGGGTACAATTATTTTTCATGATCTATGAGATATGTATAGTAAATTCTGTGAGAGTTTAGACAACTAAGTGATACAATTCCCAGTTAAATGGCTTTATCATTGTTAGCTACTCAGTAAATACCAACTCTTAAAAAGCAGTGTGGAGCTGGCTTTGGTGGTGAGCACCTGTAGTCCCAGCCCTTGGCAGGCTAAAGCAGGAAGATCACTGTGAGTTACAAGGCTAGCCTGGGCCATAGTTCAAGGCCAACCTGAACTACATAATGAGACCATGTCTTCAAAACAACAATAAAAAAAAAAAAGCAGTGACTTACAAATTTTTTCACAGGAGTGATGTGCAGTTATCTGCATAAGCTGAACCCCTCTCATATTTAACCATTTATTTATTTATTTATTTTTCTTCTGTGGTATCAGGAATCAAACTCAGGACCTTGCACTTGCCAGGCAAGTGCTTGTGCTACTGAGCTGTATCCCTGGCCTTAACCACAAGATCTCATCAGCCTGAGTATCATGGCTTACACCAGTAATGCCAGCACTGAGAGGCTGAGACAGCTGGACTATATAGCAAGACGCTGTCTGAAAACAGCAACAAAATAGCAGCTATCAAACTACAGCTTCTGAAATGTCTAAATGCACGCACACACATGGAAATTAAGTTAAATGGAGTTGGCAGATAAAACCTTGAATTGTTTATTTTCCTCAATTTCAGCTGTGCTGGTATTAGTCAACTTGAAAAAAAGGACAGAACAACAAAAATAGCTTATGCTTACAATTCACTTATGTCAAAGTTACACCTGAACACCCACCTCTTGTATATGGTGTATGCATTATGCACTCTGTAACTATGTCTGTCTCCTAATTTCTTGAGTCAGTGTCCTGCTATGTAGTTCAGCACAGCCTCCCCATGCTGGCATTACTGGTGTAATGCCATTTAGCATGAAAAATTTTGTCCTAAGGAACGTGTCAGTTTTCTAAAATGATGCCAATGAGACAGGCAAGTGCCTGACTTTTCCTGGAGGAGCTGGAGGGATGTTGTGGCTTGGTCAGTAGCTGTCCCCCACTTCCCTTTGCTACCCCTTGCATCCCAATGGACTGGGACAGTTTGCTTCCGTGTCCTCCCTGGCTATCAAACCACATCACTCCTCACTCCAAGGAGAGTGCAGCTCGGACAGGACAGAAGCCTTCTCTAACTGCCAGCACTTTGCAAGATAATATTACTTTAAAAAAAGAAAAGATATTATTGCCTTTTTGAAGAAGAGTGGGGCCACCCTGAAGTGGCAAAGATCAGGGAGGGAGCTGGGTTCCTTATTTGTATATCCATTCTTAGCGCAGGGCTCTTTCAACCTTGCTCCTGTGTACCTGCCCCCTCTCACTTTGATGTTCCATAAACCTCCTCATGATTTCTCTCATGTAGCATGGGTTCCAAAAGTCATGTGAATGTACTTGGGAATTTTATCCTGAGTAGTGCGGACACAGTGGTCATTTCTAAAGGAAGAGCAATAAACACTCAGAGCTGTTAACATGGAAGAGCTCCAGAGACCAAGAGACTGGCACCAGGTAGTAAACCTAATGTCCAGCACAAGCCGGCATCATATGGTGATGACCCTCAGTGGCAGTGACCAGCAGCTGCCTGTGTCAACTGTTGGCATCCAGCCTTATCTGGAATTATCTGGTAACATCAAGACTGCCAGCAGAACTGCACTTTGCTGATTCACAATTTCCATGTGAACTGGGCAGGGAAACCTAGGCTGACTGGATATACCAAGAGTAATTTTAATTTACAAGTAGTTCTTGGTAATTAATAACCACAGAAAAATGTTCCAGGTAGAGTTGCATCAACAGACATTCATAAAGAACTTAGAATCGGGATTTGAACATGACTATGAAGAGTAAGAATATGAGATGGTGCAGGGTAGGGGAAAACTAGATTTTTGTTCATTTATCAAGACCCATGCCTCCTGGGATATATGCTGAAGGTTACTGAAAAGATGTGTACCCCCCACCAAACATAAACAGTAGGAAGCCCACAGATGTCCTTATACACAGTTGACTCATGGTAGCACTTATCACTGAAACAAATGTCTGTATTGAAGTAACAGCATCTAATCACACAGGAACATTAAAAATATATGTCCAAGATCTTCTTTAGTGAGGTATAGGAAAGTATGTGGCCTTTTGGAGCTCACTATATATAGCCCAGGCTGGTCTTGAATTCGCAGCAATTCTCCTGCTTCAGCCTCCTGAGTGCTGGGATTACAGGCATGAACCTCTACACCCAGCTTAAAAAAACCTAACTCTTTAGGGACATATAAGGGGATTTAATATCACAGGATAGAAACTAGAGAGAAAAACAGCTATTTCCACTGTGTTTTTAGTATGTCCAAATCAATTTTGAATCTCAGTTTATGGGTTCAAATACTCGGGTAGATGTCATCTGCCTGCCTTAAGTCCTCTGGCAACCTCCCACCAAATGTAGAATATGCTGTCTCTTGCCACTCCTTCCACTAAATTCCTGAGACAGCACAGGTGTTTCCTACTGGAGCTTTGGCACTTGTGTTTTATTCATAACCGAGTCTTCCTTATTTAGGTATGATGTCACCACCTCAGAGGTCCTCTCATGACCCAGTTTAAAACTGACCCTCTAGACACTCTATTCTATACCGTAACTTTTTTTTTTTTTTTTTTTTTTTGGTACCAGGAATCAAACTCAGGACCTTGCACTTGCCACTCAGGTGCTGTGGCACTGAGCCATATCTCTGGCCCCCTAACTTACTTTTTTAAGCAGGACTTGGTGCAAACTAATATTTTTATAGCCTCTTCCCTATCTCATAGCCAATAAATAAGATACAGAACCTCATTTACCATTTTATCAGCAGAGCCTAAAATTTAGGGATATACACGATAATAAATGTCCAATACATACATATTTGTTAAATTAATAAATGTTGAGTATGGAAGGATTACTTTTATTTATTTATTTATTTTTTGGTACCGGGATCGAACTCACAACCTTGTGCCGGCCAGACAGGCGCTTAAGTCACTGAGCCAAATTCCCAGCCCTAGTTTTTTTGAGGCAGGGTCGCACTATGTAGCTCAAGCCGGCCTTGCACTCACGTTGTAGCCCAAGTTGGCCTTCAACTCACAACGCTCCTCCTACCTCAGCCTCCAGAGTGCTGGGATTAAAGGCATGTGCCACCACGCCCAGCTCTAAGGATTACTTTTAAACCAAAGACAGGTGGCCTTGGAACAAAAAAATGTAAACTCACAAATAATAAATTTTTGCAGGGGATACAGCACTCAATACAGAATTGAGATGAGTTACACCACTGAGAAGGTTGTAGCTTCTAAGAATGTGGGGGGAAAAAAATGAACCAGGCAGAAATGCCAACTGAAAATGAAAATGTTTATATAAATTAACCCATCCAGTTTAAAGTAATTTGTTACTCTTAAGTTTAAGAAGGAAGACTATAGACTTCCCATATTAATAAATCACATTAAATAGGAAGTTTCAATAACAAACCTTTAGATACATTGAAACCCCTTTATATATTAAAAGTTAAAATGAAAGACAAATCCAGATTGAACATAGTGATTGCAAAATATAATGCAATTTTGAACAATTTAAATTATGAAAATATACAAAATTGATGGGCAACACAACTAGGCATTTGTACATTTTCCATTCTGCGGAGAATACTAAACGTTTCTCTACTTTTTACCTGCATCAGATAAATGATTTAAACCAAATATTTGCTTTGCAGAATCTTAACTTAGGACCTCAGTAGTATAAAAACCAATAATTTTTTCAGTCTGTAAACAGTAGTCGTGTTTTTTCTCCTTTCCTTTTTTTTAAATATCAATTTATCACACAAAAACAAAACAAAAAACCATACAAACCAAAAACAGCAGCAGCAGCAACAGGTTATTTGGGAATTTTCTTCAAATATCAATGACATACAATTGCTGGGAGAGGGTGCTTTTTACTCATGTAAGAATATATATATATAGATATAATTTTTTAACTGTACACAATTTATAGTGCATGACAGATTCCAAAAGAATAGATTGATAAAAGATATTGGCCATTTCTGCATAATTTCATTCTTTTTACAATTATCTCAAAATGTGAGAGTTGGATCTAATTGAATTGCTACATTCAGTAGGAAAACAAGCAAGGAAGGAAGGAAGCATAACTTTAAAAGTAACATTATTTGTCAGTAAAACCAGTAGAGGTTCCAGATACCCCTAGGCAAGAGACTGGTTAGGCAGACCACCAGAGTCACACACTGTCCCTGAGGACAAAGGCCAGTCCACCAAGCATACATATGCTAGATTGATCATGGTCAGTTGATAGAAGTTTTAAAGATTTCTATTTCTATGTACAGTACTTTTTTGGATATTCAAAGAAACATCATTCTAGGAACACATGCCATACATACATCCCTCCCACCCCTGCACACACACAAAGTTCCATCTAAAATAGGCAATATTTTATGAAATAATGATATGTTATCATTAAAGGAGATTCAGAATCTGAATTTTCAATTCATTTCGTTTGAGACAGTTCTTTTTTTAAAGATGGGGTGTCTGATGGCCATGAGTACCAATTTATATCAAAAATAGTATTCTGAAATTACTTGATGGACTAGCTTCTCCAACAAGTCTTATTTTAAACAGGTAATGTAGTAATTTCTAAAAATTCCCTTGGAGTTTAAACAGTTATTAAACACCCTATGAAACTGTAAACCTAAGAAAATCAAGATGAGGGAACAAAAATGCAAACTTTGGACACACAGATTTTCCCAGTCCTCTTTTGGTTGCTTTTACAATAAGTATCACATTTCACTCGAGCAGTGCATATGAAAGGATTGTTGGGGTCTGTAAGACCAATCCTCTGTCAGATGCTTGAATTTCTTCATCAAATTCATTTCTTTGCTCTTACAGAATTATTAACTTTAACTGTACTTAGGTAACAAAGACCAAAAACAGAAGCAAGGATTCCAACACCAAAAAAAAAAAAAAAAAAAAAAAAAAAAAAAAAAAAAAAAAAAAAAAAAAAAAAAAAAAAAAAAAAAAAAAAAAAAAAAAAAAAAAAAAAAAAAA
>RJWM01005097.1:0-41216 GCA_004363535.1 Dasyprocta punctata | reverse complement strand
GAGTTCTGCTCAATCTCATCCAGGTGGCCTTGCCTTGAGTTCAGTGGGAGTGACACAGCTGGGAAAGCCTCAACATGAATCTGCTGCTGTGGATAAGGACCTGCTCCCAATCATGACCCCCTCTACCTCTGCTTTTTGCTTCCAATGGCTCAAGACCAGACTAAAACTCCCATTGCTCTAATGGGAGGGCTATTCAGCTGCTCTGAGGTTGATGCTTTACACTTAATTTCTATTGCTGCTTTTATACTCCTCTCCCCCGCTCCCCGATGTTTCTGGTGACGGG
Source organism: Dasyprocta punctata (assembly GCA_004363535.1). Classification (NCBI taxonomy): domain Eukaryota; kingdom Metazoa; phylum Chordata; class Mammalia; order Rodentia; family Dasyproctidae; genus Dasyprocta; species Dasyprocta punctata. Next base: position 40,933 of record RJWM01005097.1, on the reverse strand, counting down.
AGGGAAGAAAAGTAGGGTACTCTTGTTGCTGCCATATGTATATGAACATGTATAAAAAGTGGTCAAACCCAGATGAGGGTCCTGCTTCTGGTTTATATACAATAATTTAATCAGTTGTATATATTTAATATCTAAAAAATTAATTCACGATCGAAGTCCTTCATGCATTTTATGAGGAAGTTCTGGATTACAATGATGGTCAACCAGATGTTGCTTTTGCCTGGGAAGATGGTATTGTCATTTCTGCTGTAGAGTCATCAGTGCCTATGGTTTATATGTCCTTAAATTTTTAGTTTCTTTGTGGTCTCAAGCCTTTTTTTCAGCAGCTCCCCCATTTCCAGAAGTGAGTGCAGATAACTGCTCTGCACCTTCTCTTGCACAGTCTTTGAAAATTTTCTCTCTTCCTGCAAAGAGAAGCAAGTAAGAAATTTTGCTCAAAATTTACACACCTATGTTACAGTTCCTCACATAAAAGTTTCAAACTACCACCACCTCACTGCAAGTTCTATCAGAACAGGATGAGTAGCCGGGTGTGGTGGCGCATACCTGTAATCCCAGAACTCAGGAGGCTGAGACAGAAGAATCACTGCAATTTCAAGACTAGCCTGGGCTTACAAAGTGAGCTCAAGGCCAGCTTGAACTGCATAGCGAGACCCTATCTCAAAAAGACCAAAAAAAAAAAAAAAAAAAAAAAAAGGGTGAGTCACTTTCAATGTCATCAAGTGCAAAGGCTAAAGCACAGACATGTCTAAGTGCTGCTTGTTTTTTGTTTTCCTATGTAATTTTTTAACAAGATCCTGTTGCTTCAGCATCATTACTCTGTCAATTACATTTTGTTGTAAGTCATATAAAATAGAAAAACGGAGATTTCTGCTAGCTTTCAATAAAAAAAATGGTAAATTACTTCTGAGTAGTTTGAACATAAAATCACTACTTTGTTATAAGCTCCAGAAAGTGTAAAACTTACAATTTCTGATTTTTTGTTTACACCAAAAAATATTGCAGATATTTGCTACTAATTTGGAGATCATCGCAGTCACTTTTTAAAGGCATCAACTTTACTAACTCCATCTTTTTTTGTTCTGTTTTGGTTTTTTAAGATACGGTCTCACTATGTAGCCCAGGCTGGCCTCAAACTCATACCACTCCTGCTGAGTGTGGGATTACAGGTATACACCACCAGGTCCAGCACTAACTCCATCTTTTGCAGGGAGACTGGCAAGTCTTCCTCCACCTGACAAAGTTCATAAATTCAAGAGCCCAAACAACAAAAAAGCACAGCTTTCCTCCTCAATAAATACTGTATAGTATTTACTGCCACATATTTACTGCAATAAGAACCACAAAAAAAGTAACTGGGATGCAGTGTTCAAATAGAGGGAAGAAGACAAGTGAGGATTGGTCAGATTTACATGAAGTTGGCAGAAATCCAGAAATACAGAAGAAACCAGGTACAACAGTACTTTTTCAGATCCAGTCTACCTTAGAACTATATATATGTATAGGAAAGTTTGTAAAACATTTTATTCAGCATCAGATGTAGAAGCAGTTTTACTCAGCCTTCCACAGATTCAACCAACTGTACTATGAAACTTTTCAGGGGGGGAAATGAGTCTGTACTAAACGCATTAAGATTTGCTTGTTGTCACTAAGATCAAAGCAGTGTAACAAATACTTATCATTTACACTGTACTCAATGTGTCAGTAATGCAGAGATTATGCAAAGTATACCAGAGGATGTGTGCATGTTCTATGCAAATACTATGCAATTTTTCTTAAGAGACCTGAGCCTCTGTGGATTTCTGGTATGCACAGTGCATGTGTGTCCTCTGGACCCCACTGTGCATGGATATTGAGGGGCAACTGTATAAAGAGACAACTGAAACCAGGCATGGTGGTACACAATTGTAATTCCAGCACCCTGGAAGGCTTAAGTAGGATTGCAATTTTGAGAGCCCAACGTGGACAACTTAGCAAGTTCCTGTCTCAGAAACAAACAAACAAACAAAATACATATACACAAAAAAAAACCCAAGAGCCTGGTGTGATGGCACATGCCTATCATACCAGTGTTTGGGAGGCTGAGGCAGGAAGACTGCCAAAAGTTCAAGGCCAGCCTGAACTACATAGCAAGCCTTAACTATCTCAAAAAACAAAACAAACAAAATTAATTTTTCCTGGTATTACTTCATCTGCCTGGATCAGGCTTAGTAGTTTGGTCAGGGCTCTAAGGGGAGTGGTAGGACAATGTGTTTCTATCCAGCTGCTTCAGAAAGGAAACTCTGATCTTACAGAAAGCTTCCTTCAAGTAGTTAATCTGGCCTAAACTTCTGCTGATGAGGAAATTCAAGCAGCAATCTGAAGGGAGCCATCAGGCTGGCCCTAGTATTTCACTCAGATCCTTCGAGGAAAGGAATGAGTTTAATGTCACTGGCACACCTGCCTTAGAAAACTATATGCAAGCCCTGCGTTTGTAAAACTTAAATAGGTTAGAGGTTCAAACAAGGTGCTTGTTCCTGTGGGAAGGGGCACAGAGCACTTAACATTACCAAAGACTGATTAATAAAGTAGACATGTTCACATTGAAATGAGTGAGTCAGAAAGTCTCACTGGAGCGGGTACATTTGAAGTGAATAAAGGTTTTGCCAGGCAGACAGAAATAGAAGAAAAGAAGCCCAAGCTGGTCAGACAACAAGTCGAGACAGGAAGGCTATCGTGCGGGTTTCCTGAGTCAGCCTAACCAAAGCACATGGTGCACAGGAAGGGCCCTTAGGGATTCGTCCTTACTGTTTTTGTTAAGAGATCTGTCTCTGGAAATGAGAAGTAAGAATTCTTGATTTCAGTATTCTAGATATTATCCTTAATTTTGAAATATTCTTTGGATTTTTCTAGCTCTGGTTCTGTCATCTTTCGATCTTTAGAAAAGTTACCTTCTTGGACCTCCATTTCTGTATTTGTAAATGGAGACACTATAGTAATTACTTCATAGGATTAGAGTGAGGATTTAACAAGCAGTAATTGGCTTTGTATTGCCTGCTTTTGTGAAAGTCATGATGGATACAGTACACTTAACAGTACCAACTACTCAAAAGTGAATGCTGATACTTTGGGGTTTAAAAAAATTCACGTCAACCGAGTTTCTATAGGGCTTGCCTCACTTTTCTTTTCTTCCTTTTTTTCTAAACTTGAGGGCCTATGAATAAGATCTCTTGATTATGGTTCTGCTCTTGGTCTCTTTTTACTCTTCCCATGGGTATACAACTAAAGCTAGTTGTAGCCGGGCGTGGTGGCGCACGCCTTAAATCCCAGCACGTGGGAGGCTGAGGTAGGAGGAACGTTGTGAGTTCGAGGCTGGCTTGGGCTACAACGCGAGCACAAGCCTGGCCTGAGCTACATAGTGCGACCCTGCCTCAAAAATCTAGGGCCCGGAGTTTGGCTCAGTGGCTTAAGCGTCTGTCTGGCAGGCGCGAAGCTGTGAGTTCGATCCCCGGTGCCACAAAAAATAAATAAATAAATAAAAATTAAAAAATAAAACTAGTTGTGTGTCGAGATCTTTTTTGTATATTTATACTCAGGCAGAGTATTTAGTGTATTACTTTGTACTTAGTGACACATTATATTCTACTTGGGTTTTTTTTGGACAGGGTCTCCTGAACTGACGGCAATTTTCCTGCCTCAGCCTCCCAAGTGTTAGGATGGTAGGCATGTTCCACCTCATCCAGAAAGAATTCATATTTTAAAGATTTCATAAGGATTTTGCTAATAACAAACAGAATTTTAAGAAAAGGGCTTAAAATAGCTGGGTGTGGTGGTGCATGCCTGTAATCCCAGCACTTGGGAGGTTGAAGCAGGAGGATCGTTGTGAGTTCAAGGCCAGCCTAAACTGCATAGTGAACCGTGTCTCAAAAAAGATTAAAAAAAAAAAAAGAAAGAAAGGAAAAAAAGAAAGAAAGAAAAGGGCCTAAAATAATATTAGGAAACACCTGATAGTTGGTACTTTCAATTCAAACTTGGCTGTAGTTCCTTTGTGGCCTGCTTGTTCTAGCTTAATTATGACTAACATAATTATTTCCAATGTTCAGCATCTGTTTCTTCAGGTGATAAATGCTGAGGTGGCAAGGAAGTCAACTAATTCTGCAGCAGGTAAATTTTTATTCAAGGAAATTGTTTCCTAGATCTCAATAGTACAATCGATCCTCTCTAATACTTAATACAGGAACCAATTCATCATGCTGACATTAGTTTTTATAGAACAATCCCCAACACACATAGAAGGATGGAAAAGCAATGAAGAGAATAAAACCTACCATTAACACAATAAAAAATTACTGCCATATTATAAATCTACACTAACTATAAAGAAGAAAAAAGACTAAACTTAAAAAACAACTGCCAACGTACCCTCTAGTCACAAGCCCTTCCCCCATAATACTGGGGGTTTGAACCCAGGATCTTTGCACTGAGATATATTCCCAGCCCTTTATTCATTTTTTATTTTGACAGAGTCTCACTAAATCAGTAAGTTCCCCAGGCTGGGCTTGAACTTGAGATCCTCCTGCCTCAGACTCCTAGAGTCTTGAAATTATAGGCATGCACCACTGTGCTCAGCTTAGTCACAAGGGCTACAAGGAAAGAATGATTAATTGAAACTTTGTGCTTGTGATACAAATAACATCTGAATCCATATCCATATATATATATATATAAATTACCTATAATATCTTACCGGAGAGAAAGAAGTGTCTTCTAAAATAAGTTCTTCAAGCTTAACTGCAATTAGATGTGTTTCAAGCCCTTTAATATGATCCACAACATTGGAAATTAAAGTCTGAACTCCAGAAACATAGTCTTGGAAGCTGGTGAAGACAGGTGGCTGGGAATAAGATTTTTAAAAAGTTGAAAGATGATCAAACATATCTCTCGTGTTTTTGTCACATAAACTATTCTAATTTCATGTTACATCATCACTTAAAACTATTAACAACAGGGACGGATACAATTCTGGATATTTAGAGAGTCTCAGACTAACAACTGCAAACTCAATGACGACAAGCATTTTTTTTCCCCCAAAAAAGTTTTTATTTTACTCTGGGAAACTGAAGAAGAGAAACAATGGAAAATATGTTAGTTATTACTCAACTCAGGGCTGGAAATTTCCTGAAACAGGTGAGAGGAGCCAAAACTTTATTTTCCTCTCTACATTTTCAAGATTTTGTTTAATGTTAACGGAAAACAGAAACAGAATATTTTAAGTTCTAACAAAAAAAAAGGGTTACAATAGTCAATAAAATTCAGAAAAAGAATAGTGAAGGGACAACTTGCCTTAACAGACATGAGGGCACTAGATATATTAAAAGTTACATGAAAACCAGGTGATTTGGGGCCGGGGACTTAGCTCAGCGGAATAAGTGTTTGCCTGGCAAGCATGAGGTCGGGAGTTTGATCCCCAGTACAAAAGAACAGAACAGAACAGAACAGAACAGAAAAAGAACCAGGTGGTTTTATAAGTAAATTGCATGCATAAGTAACTGGTATATGAGTACATTGACAGTGCCGGAGGGGAGCTCAGTGGGGGAGTTGCAAGCTTAGCATGCACAAAGTCCTGAGTCTTTCTGTACTATTACCAGCTCTATTTAAAAAAAAAAAAAAAGAAAGAAAGAAAAACAAAAAACCCGGCATAATGGCACACTTGTAATTCCAGCATGGTGGGAAGTTGAAACAGAAGGACAGCAAATTCAAACCAGTCTGGACACCTTAGTCAATTAGGAAAGTCCTATCTTGAAATAAAATAGGACTGGGAATGCAGCTCTGTAGGAAGGCCCTGTATTCATCCCCTATGCCTCAAAAATGACAGACTGACAGACAGGAGAAGAACCCTAAAATCAGACAAAAGCAAAACTAAATGAACTTTATATCACGTTAACTATATACTCTTTGTTATCTCAGTGTTTTTATATAGTACTGAAACTGTCTACATTCACTGGAACATTAAAGACCAAAAAAATCTGCAAAAATTTGAACTTTATGTAGTGTCTAGGCAAATGGAACCAGTAGTGGAAGTGATGAACCAATTTCCAAAACTACAGTGTTTGTTGTGAAACAGCAAATGAATAAATATATTGATACTTTTGAGAATCAGGTTCTCGCACTCCGGGAAAAGGAAACTACACACAAGAAATAAGGAAAGCAGGGTAGAAAGAACTGATAATGAGTTGACACTGAAAATTGCAGTAAGAATTCATCACTTATAACTGTGTAAGTGTAAGATACATTTCCTAAAGCTCTTTACCGAAGTAAAGTAGAAGCAATGAAATTCCAAAAGCGATGAGTACACAAGACCTTGATGTTTTGTTTTTTGGGTTCTTTTGGTTTTTTGAGACAGGGTTTCACTATGTAGTTCAGGCTGTCCTTCAACTCACTATGTTGACCAAGCTGGCCTCAAACTTATGGTGATCCTCCTGCCTCAGTCTCCCAAGTGCTGGAATTGTAAGTGTGTGCCATCATGCCTGGCTAAAATCTTGGTTTTGAAATAGAATTTCCTATAAAGAAACCAGTCTCTCAAATGGTCTAATTTTGGTTCAATGAGAAAATACAAGGCATATGGAACATATCTGCTATTCTAGAAAGTAAGGCTCGAAACCTAACCAGAACATGTTAAGAAACAAAAACAAACTTAAAGGGGCTAGCCAAATTTGGGACAATTTAAGTGTCTAAGAGAAAATCATAATACATTATAATAAAGTTAATTGAGGGTCGGGGGTTTAGCTCAGTGACATAAGTGCCTGTCTGCAGGTGTGAGGTTTTGAATTTGATCCCAGGTACCAAATCAATCAATCAATCAATCAATCAATAAAGTGAATTTTAAAAATACACTGAGTGACATTAAATAGATATTTACTTACACAAATATACATGCACACATACAAAGACATTCATACACACACATACATATATTCAAGCATATATATATACACACACACACACACACACACACACACACACACACACACACACGAACAAGAGTGGGACAACTGATAAAATAAAGCCAGCTGGGTCAGGGATTTAGTTCAGTGGCTTAAGTGCCTGCCTGGCAAGCAAGAAGTCGTGAGTTAGATTTCTGGTACCAAAAAAAACAAAAAAGGAAAGAAAGAAAAAGAAAAACAGAGCCAGCTAATAACTTAGATTAAGGATTAACAGAAATTTTTAAATAGCTGTTTTGGCCACATAAATGTAAAAAATAAGAAACAGAGGTTCAACTAGCAATAAATGCTGAAACCACGGCAGGGGCCATGTGTGGGGGTGAATACCTATAATCCCAGCACTTGAGAGGCTGAGACAGGACGATCACTGTGAGTTCAAGGCTGGCCTGGACTACACAGTGAGTTAAAGATCAGCCTGAACTCTATAGTGAGACTCTGTCTCAAACTGCCCCCCCGCCAAAAAAGGAGGGTAAAAATTCATGATTGAAAGCCGCATTAGATTCTTGACAGGATTTCAGGATTCTTGTTTTTGAAACAGGGTCTCATTATTTAAACCTAGTTGGCCTCAAACTTGCAAGTCTCCTGTCTCAGCCTCCTGATCGCAGGTATGCACCACCACATTCATCTTGGATTCTGTTATTTTGGAAAGGGCAACAAAAGACATAATTCGATGACTGCAGAAATGTGAATACAGATTTCACTAGACAATATTGCTGTATCAATATTCAATTTGAATATAATGATCTTCTTGAGCATTGTAATTTTGTAAGAGACTGCTGTTTTCTGATGTATCACCAAATCACTACTCTTTTGTTTTAAATGGTTTAACAAGACAGTCAGACAAACAGCAGAAGTGGCAACATGAAAACAAGTGGTAATCTAGGTAAGGATCTTTGTAGGTATCATTATACTAATCTTACAACTTTTCTGTAGGTGAGTAATTTTTTAAAAATGTACACATGGTACTGAGCCTGGTGGTGTACACCTGTAACCCCAGCACCTGGGAGGCTGAGGCAGGAGGACTGCCATGAGTTTGAGGTCAGCCTGGGCCACATAGCAAAACTCTGTCACTAAAAAATATTAAAAAAAAAAAAAATAGTAGGTATGGTGTATGAGCCTGTAGTCCCACATATTTGGGCACCTGAGACAGGAGGACCACTTAAGCACAAGAGTCTGAAAACAATCTGAACAACGTATTATAAAACTGTTTCAAAATAAATTAGACTAACAAGAATGCATATAGGATCATGAAGACTCTTACAACATGCATGAAAGAAGTGAAAAGAAAAAGCAGCCTGCAACCAGATATGGTGGCATATACTTAATAGTCCCAGAATTGCAGGAGACTAAAGCAGAAGGACTTCAAGTTTGAGTTCAGCTTGGGCAATTTAGCAAGATTCTTCAATCAACTGATCAATCAATCGATTGATAGATAAGAGTTGGGGAGGTAGCACAGCAAAGAGGCCCTGGGTTCAACCCCAAGGACAACAGAAAAAGAAAGAAAAAAACAAAGAAAGAAAGAGTGAGAGAAAGGGAGGGGGGGAGACAGACAGGCAGACACAGACAGAGACAGACAGGGAGAAAGAAAAAAAGAGAAAAGAAGAGTGGGAGGAGGGAGAGAGGAAGGAAGGCAGGGGAACAGAAGAAACAGAAAAAAGCAAAAGCAAAAGAGCAGCAGCTTGCAGACAGACTGTTACTTGTTTTTATTGTTGTTATTACCATGATAATGCTGGTTTCTTTTTTCTTCTTTTTCTTTTTCTGTAAATTTAATTTGTATGGTCGCAGGACGCTCTCACAGTAACTAGATACCCAAAGGATAATAGAAATGGTCTGAAAGAGAAAAAATGGTCAATCCATCAATAAAGGTATCTATCAGAAAGTTAAAGGCAATGGATTAAACAAAAAATTTTAACTGGCAGTTTCTATACAAATTCCCCCAAAATTCACCCCTGAATTTTCACTCTCTGGTTTCTACAATCACACATTGATCCAGGTCTTTACCATTTGCTTAAAATACTGCCATAGCCTAACTTTTCACCCTCAGTCTGGCTCTTCTAGCTAAATCCATTCTCCACATCATTCCAGTTTTCTTTTACTTCCTTGAAAAAGTGGGGGATCCATCCTCTTTGCTTAGTGAAAACTCCAAATTCCTAGGCATGGAATCCAAAGGTTCTTTACCATATGGCTCTCTCCATAAACCTCACTAGCCAGGTGAAACCTTGATATTTTTTTTTTTTTTTTTTTTTTTTGGTATTGGGGATCAAACTCACAACCTCATGTCTGCCAGGCAGGTACTTAAACCACTGAGCTAAATCCCCAGTTGAGACCTTGATTTATAGATCTATGCAAGGATCTGCCCAGATGATCAGCACTTATCCTGCACTATATTAAAGTAGCTGTTTATGCATCCTTTCCTACTCTACAGTGCGAACATGCACACACAGGTCCAGTTATGATCCACTTACTAAGTATATCTTAAGAAAGTTTAACACGCCAGTACCAGAACAGAGTATACTGCCTTCAGGAAATTACAGAAGGGGAGAAAAGTAAACAGATATGTGACAGAAATAAAGATAATGGATAAATAAAGTAGTGTTAAACAGTTAAATTGCAGGTATTACATGTCTACTGCCTATTCATTGTTGGAAAGTGAATTTGGCATACCATTAAGAAAAATCACATTTTTCAGGAAGAGAACAAAAACATACCTCAACAAAGAAGACTAGATTTTCTAAAAGAATAGGATGTGTTTTCAAATTACCATCTTTTACTTCTAAGAGGTCACCTTTACATTTACTGAAGACATCTGAGAACAGAAAAATATTTTATACTTATGTTCAGCTTTTTTTCAATGTTATTTTTAAGAACACAGTATCTAATCTAATAGAGAATAAGCAAATAGAACAGCTTCATTTGGAGACCTTTTCATTTCCATTTTCAATAATGAACCAAATACCAGAGGATGTCTACTTTAAGCTCCTTAAAAATACATGTTGACTATTGTGTGGTTTTTCAGACAGAGTCTCGCTATGTAGTTTAGGATAGCCTTGAATTCATGGCAATCCTCCTGCCTCAGGCTCCCAAGTGCTGGGATTATAGGTATGTGCCACCACACCTGGCATGCTCGACAGTCTTTAAAATATAGAAATTGGCGGCTGGGAATTTAGCTTAGTGGCACAAATGCCTGCGTGGCAAGTGCAAGGTCATGAGTTCAATCCCAGGTACTGAAAATAGAAAGTGGCCTTAAAAAGTATATATTCTGGTCATACATGGTGGCACGTGGCTATAATCCCACCTACTCAGGAGGCTGAGGGAGGGCAGTTCCAAGTTCTAGGCGAGCCTGGCCAATTTGATGAGATTATATCTCAAATTAATATAAAAAGAGGCTGGGGATATAACTGAGTGATAGAACACTTGCCTAGCAGGGGCAAAGCCCTGGGTACAATTCCCAGTACACACACACACACACACACACACACACTTTTTTTTTTTACTGTAAAGTTGATCAGTTAAAACATTTCAAAAGTCCTAGGCACAATAAAATTTCAAAGGTCACAAGCACAGCAAAATTAACTTTGAGTAAATGATTTAGGAGAACTTGTACCATTATAAAGATCCAGAAGGTATACTATGGAAATTCATCTTCAAAACAGATACTATATTTTATTCTCAAGCTTTTAATTTTCAGGCATTTCTCATTTGGGCAATAAAGTAAAAGACCATTTAGGTTTTTGAAAAAAACTTCTTACAGATTCAAAACACATTTTGTACCCTTATACCAATCAATTCCATTCCTAAAAATTCAATCCCAAGGAAATAACCAAATAAATATCCAAACACTATGTCTCACAATATGAATTCAGCACTGTTATAATCATAAAAAATAAATACACAATGTATTATGCACTCAACTGAGGAGCACATAAGCAAACTTGCCTGAACTACATAGTAAAACCCTGATCAAAACACACAGACGCACACATCAAAAAAAGAACAACAACAAAAAAAAACCCCAACTATATATAGGACTGGAGATGTAGCTCAGTGCTACAGAACTTGCCTAGCATGCTTATGACCCTAGTTTCAAATCTCCAGCAGTGGCCAAAAAAGAGGAAATAGATATATTTATATGAAGTTAACAAGATACCAAAGGTTAAAATCCTAAAATCACAAAAGCACTTCTTTTCATGTTAAAAAAATTATTACTATACATTTTCATATACGCATGTATGACTCTTTGGATGGCATCTGGGTATACTGACTCCAAAGGGTTAACAACTGGGGGGCTAGGCGAGAGACAGGGAGGAGACTATGTAAGTATCCACTACTTTTATAATCAAAATTTAATTTTTAATAGTAAAAACTAAGTTTTTAAAAAATTCTAATATGTACTATTTTTGAGTTCTACCACAAGTTTGCATTTAAAAAAAAAAAGCTCGTGCTAGACAACTATACACAATACAGGAGTCTATAATGAAAACACTTACCTTTTAACTGTTCTAATAAAGACTTAAGGCTATTCTCTATTCGCTCCTGTATCTCCACTGTATCCTCTAAAATTGAAAAAGAAAAAAATAAAAAGCTATTTTTTTTAACTTTTCTTTGAATTTATTTATGTATTTATCTTTTGGTATCAGGGATCGGACTCACGACCTTACGCTTGCCAGGCACTGAGTAGAGCTCTCACTGAGTAGAGAGCTCAGAAAAAAACGTAAGGCTAAAATTCTTAAATTCAACTCAATATAAAACCTAGTGCAAGCTGGAGGCTGGCCCGAGCACCTGGGGGACCTTGTCCACACACTGAGGAAGTGTTCAGTGCACGATAGCATGCAGTGGGGTGGGCTGATGAATACGGTCAAGGGGTTCTGTACGTGTACCGAGTCCTGCCAGTGAGGGTAATCATTATGTGTTGGCATCACGGGTCATGTAGCATGTAATTTATAAGCACCAAATGTAACACAGTATTGGGGATGGCCATCTGTGCCTAGTTTCTGTGTTCAATCTCCAGTATTGGGAGAGAATTCAAGAAACAGATGCTGCAATTCTGTTCAAAAAACAAAAAACTGAAATATTACTAGGTGGTTTAAGTCAAGGATTTTATCAGCTTTTAGATCTAATAATCTTTTTTATTGTTTATATGTATGTATATATGTATTTTTGTCTGTTTGTTTTTGAGGCAGGGTCTCACTATGTACTTCAGGCTGACCTGAACTCACTATGTAGCCCAGGCTGATATGATGATCCTCCTGCCTCAGTATCCTGAGTGCAGGGATTACAGGCATGCAGCACTACACCCAGCTAATTGACTTTAAATATGGAAATGAATAATGCTCCTGACACATTACTTTGAAACCTGTGAATGTACCCTCTAATACATTAAACCAAACATTTCCCAAGACATTTCTAGCTTTCCTGTATTCCACAAATTTCTTTCTTTTTTGGGGGGGGGCGGGAGCGGGGGAGACAGGATCTCACTATGTAGTCCAGGCTGGCCTCGAACTCATGGCCATCTTCCTGGCTCAGCCTCCTGAGTACTGGAATTAAGGTGTATGCCACCATGCCCAGCTTTTTCCATATACTTCTAAAGGTGAGGCTATAAATATTTTAACTGCATTTACTAATTTTTAAGTGATAAAGACTCAATGAACATACATGCAAGTATATACTTACCTAAACCATTGGTATCCAGCTCATAAATATCATTAACAAGATAAAAAGAACTTATCTGGCACTGAGAACAGCCAGAATCAAAAAATCCACTCATTCTGGTAGGTACAGGACCAAGGAAAGGATACTGGAAATAGAGGGAAAATAACATCCTTTAGTTCATGCAAAATAAGAAAACAAAGGATTGTAACAAGTAGGTAAAACTTGTTTCAGTGATTCAGTGAAAACCCACTAGTCAGCAAACTAATAACTAAAGCAATATTATATAAAGAAATGCCACATAATTTGTTGAAATTTTTACTAATTACACACAAAAAAAACCAATTTGCTTTTTCTTTACTATCTTCACATATGGAGAATGCCTCTGCAATTCTTTGAGTCTATAACACTCCTTTTCCCACTGGTGCCATAAACTGGGACCAAACATTAAAACTGGTTCTTTGCTACTCAACTAACCCCAAACTCCTACTTAAAAAATACCATCAAAAATATAATGACTACAGCTCTGACAACAAATATTTTTAACAATACCTGAATTTCCTTCTCAATAAATCGCTTTCCTGTCTCTACAGCTGCCTCCAGCTGTTGAAGGAGCAAGCGCAGAATATCAATCCGGGAGGATACACCATTTTCTGCAGTCTTTTCCGAGTTCTTTGCCTCCACAGTATGGTTTAGACTTGGAAGTCCACTGATCAGCCTCAATGTTAAGGAACGGATTCTTAACCACATGGTCTCCTCCTCCAAGGAAAGTTTCTTATGCTCTTCAGAAACATCCCTTCAACAGAAACATCACCAGACCATCCATTTTATTTAACCTGCTGCCTTTAAATTTTTCAACATTTGCTGTCATCAGTCAATGCATCTTTGAATGACCCCATAATTCATTTACCATCTGAATGATCTTGGACAAGCTAAAAATCATCTGAAACCTCATCTCTCTATAGCAATAAAATGGGGACAATAACATAGCTACAGATCACTTCTACCTTAGACTTTTTTCACAGATGATTAAAGTACCTCATTACACAAAGAATTCAAATGACAGAGAGGTAAAAATTGCAAAGAAAAAGTGTCCTGATAATGAAACATTCACACAGTAACAAGCTTGGTATAAATTCTTTCAGACTTTTCTAATACAGATGTGTAACAGTGGCTAGAAGTGTAGCTCAGTGGTAGAATATACATGATGAGGGGACAGAGAGGGAGAGAAGTACAGGGAGAGAGATAACACAGTAGGCCTGCAGACATCGTCTTTAGAAGGGTCTAGTCCGCCTGCAAGTTTGGCACTGGCTGATGTCTGAAAGCTCGTACTCTAACCATTCCTTAAATGTCAAGAGTGGCTCACCGTGCTTAGACTGTTCAAGCCACATGGTTTACAGTGAACACCTTTCCTTCTGGGAGTCTGGGATGTTGGTGCAAGCTGCACAGAGCCACTAAAAACCTTGGGCTTGGAGTCTCTATCCAGCTTTCCTGGCAGAAACACTGCATGTGTTATAGCATTTTTCCCTGCTAGAGAGGAGTACATGTGTGTCACCTCGTAAGGGGACAGACCAGCGGAAACCTGCACATGGAATTCTCCAGGCTCTGCCTGTGTCTTTCCTTTGCTATCCTGTTATGTGTCCTTTTGCTATAACAAACTCAGTCGTGAGTGCAACTATATGCTGAATCTCAAGTCATTCTTGACAAACTACAAGTTATGGTATTTTCAGAACTGCCTCAAATAGCCATTTTTGCATTATTGTGCATTTACTTCCTTAATCTACTTTCCTAGAAGTAGATATTCTGAAATAAATAGCATGTGGTAGCATTTTTAAATCTTGGTGAGTATTGCCAAAATCCCTATAAGATTATATAAAATTTTACCACTATATAAACACATGATAATAACCATCTTTTATTCAACTTTGCTGACAATGTTTTAATCTTTTTTGCTAGAAATAAAATTTCTATTACTATAGTGCATTTCCTTGAAATTTTTATTAATCCCTTTGTACAAGCTATTTCTTATTTTCTTTCTGTTGATTTATTAAGAGTTTTCTGTAGAGATGAAGGACATTAACATCCACGAAGAAATTAGGACTGGGCATGGGGGCACATGCCTGTCATCCCAGGACTTAGAAGGCCTCTGGGCAGCAGGATTGCCATGAGTTTGAGGCCAGCCTGGGCTACATAGTCCAAGGCCTGCCTGAATTCCATAGTGAGACCCTTTCTCAAAATCTCAAAAAAACAAGAAAAGAGAAAGAAAGGGAGGCAGGGAAAGAAATTAAGGATTGGGGATGAAAAGTGCTTCCCTAGTCGGGCATGGTGGCTCACACCTGTAATCCCAGCACTCGGGAGGCTAAGGCAGGAGGATCATTGTAAGTTCAAGACCAGCCTGGGCTACAAAGTGAGCTCAATGCTAGCCTCAACTGCATAGCAAGATCCTGTCTCAAAAAGCTTAAAAAAAAAAAAAAAATAGTGCTTTCTTAGCATATTCAAAGTACTGGCTTCAATCATTGTATCTCTTAAACACACACATCCCATGGAGAAATTTATCAATTTACCATAAATCTTTTAAGACTTAACAAGTCTAACTTCCAGAGTTGAAGTACTCCTAAATGTTCTCCATTTACTTAAAAATGTATCCTATTTTTTTCTTGAATTTCTAAGGAGTTTTAACACATAATCTTCAATCTATCTGGAATTCGTTCTCATACATACTATAAAGTAGATCAACTTCACAGCCAGATAGAGCTAGTAGTCCCAACACAGAAGCAAAATATATCTTCTTTCCGTGGCTTACCTATATTTTCTGATCTCAACAATAAACATGCTATTTTATATCTGTATAAAAAGAAGATTTTTAAAAATCTTAGATTCACTTAATTCTTTAGAAATAAATTGCTTGAGGTTAAACCTCTTACCTGTCTTTTGGATCCCAGCTGAAGAAAACATTTAAATCTCTGTTATCTCGCAAATCTTCCCACGGAATGTCATCCTCTTCTGGTCTAAGATTCATTGACTTTATACTTTCTGCTAAACTAGTTGATCTGTAATATAGAGTAACTATGTATTATTTCAAAGCAAAACAGACACAAAAATATATTAGCCAGGACTGTGCTTTACTAGAAAGACAGGAAGGGAAATAGGAAGGAAGGATTTACTATTAAGGAATAAGAACTAAACAAGGTATGGTTCCATATTCTGAAAGGTTCAGGCAGAAGGATCACTGTCACATAGTGAATTCAGGGCAGTCTGAATTACATAGTGAAACCTTGTCTCAAAAAAACAAAACGAAACAAAACAAAACAAAAATCACCAAAGCAGCTGGGCATGGTGGCACACACCTGCAATCCCAGCACTAGGGAGGCTGAGGCAGGAGGATCGTTGCAAGTTTAAGATCAGCCTGGGCTACAAAGTGAGCTCAAGGCCAGCCTGAATTGCATACTGAGATCCTGTCTCAAAAAGACCGAAAAGGAAAAAAAAAAAAAAAAAAAAAAAAAAAAAAAAAAAAAAAAAGAAAGAAAAAAAGAAAGAAAAAGACCAGAGGCTGAGGGTCCTGGCAAAAATGGCTTCTAACTTGGATCTGAAGATATTGCTGACACTACTCTATCATCTTCCATGACAGGCTAGAGGCTGTTTCCCTCTTCCTTTCTCCTCTTCACCATATTATCCTTATTTTAAGCCTGCAAATGATACGCATGAGCCTGTTAATGATTCTACAGCATCTAAAACCATTCTATAGTTCTTTTTAGTTCTTATGTAATACTTACATATTGGCTTCAAGTAGAAGATCTAACAGCATCCGTTCAGTACGGACTTGTGCAAAATGAAGAGAATTATTCAGCCTGTTCCTAAAAGCGATAAATTCTGGGATCTTCTCAAATGCACCATATTTGTAAGCTTGAATAATGTATTCTGAGGTCTGGGAAGGAAAGATATCACCTTGGTATAAATATTACATTTTAGGCAATGTAAGCAAATTTTGTTAGTCAAAACAAAATATTTGAGCTAAAATTAAGCAAAGTTTTGAACCCAATCTTCAAAGATCTTAGTCAAATACAGTATCAGCTACTTTCCAGGGCTTCCTCATGTCTTTTTTACTAGTACTACTAATTACTGCTGCTATCATCTCATGAACCTTCTCTAGCAAACCACTCTTTCACTGCAACAGGACTAGAGATTTTGTTATGCCACATCAGACAAAAATTTGATTAGTGCCATTTTGGAAGGGATATTACTCCATGTTTTTCTGCATCCAAGATAAACTCTATTTTATACAAAGGTTCCAAAGATGAATAATATAACTATCTCACAAACCCAAAATAAAAGTCACTCTCTTTCAAAAAAAAACAGACTGCTCCTTGGTTTTCTTTATAAATACTATATCACAAATACGTATGTGTACTACATCAGGATAGAAGACACCAAACAAAAGACTAAAAAAATTCATGCACTAATCCATTCTGAGGACAGAAAGACTCCAAGACCAGGTTTCTTGTCCACAGACAAGTGAAAGGAACACTGATCATATGTGTTTTAATTGTAGATTAACACATGTATACACATAAAACATTACAGAACAGAGGCAAGATAAAGAATTCTAACCAGAAATCTTGGCACAATAGAAGAAAATCCGAGGGAAGAGTGTTTCACAGGTAGGAGCCTATGCCATCAGAATCAGAAGAAAGGAGATCGATCACCTCTTTGGGCCAAGAAAATGTTAGCTCAAAGCTGATGTCTACCCCACAAAAGATCCTTTCTAGAAAAGCCAGTCTTTTTGCACAGCCTCCATTAGTCAGCTCTAGCCCCATCTCCATTATTTCTGAGTAATCTGCCCAGTAGGAAAATAGGCCAATAGTCAACAACATACCCTCTGATACACAGCCTCGCAGGGTTCATTTCAGGCCGCGGGATTGCGCCACGGGCGCTAATTCAACTGCATTCGATGCGGCTTTTAAACCCCCATGGGACACCTCGGCGAGCTGTTTGCCTGCAGTATCTGGAGAAATTAAAGACGGACGGACACAAGAAAATTAAAAAGATTACTTGTGATCCTGCAGGTTTAAAGAGGGACTACCTGAAAAAGCTCCAGTATACTTGCTAGCTTAAGGACTGTGATATGCCCCATCAAAAACAGGCCAGAACACTAACCATGTATGCCTATTCTATGGCCCTTTGGCTCAGAAAACACAGCAAGGTTTACTATCAACCCTTGCAATAGAAACTTATAGCCTGAAAAAGCTGGGAACACTTGATTCAGCCAATAATCAAGACAAAAATATGACTCTGGTAAATTCAAATTTATAAATTACAGTTCCAAAACATGGTGTGATTAAAGAAAAGAACCCAGCCTTACCAAATGTAGGGGCAGTTTTAATTTGAGTGGTAAATGGAACACCACTTTGGAAAAAGCACAGTAGCTTTAAAAAAGAAAAATAAGGGGCAAGAAGGAGGTACTACAGACTTTAACAAACTAAAAAAGTAGCTGTAGTTCTCTGCTTGTCTTATTTAGACAGCCCTCCTTAAACACTGCAGTAAAGTACCCCTGCAGAGCTGGATGAGGGCCAGGAAATGACCACTGCCGCAAAGGCTGGGGAGGTATTACTACTTGACAGAAGAGGACCCTAATGGAACTGCAGGCAAAACCAGAATCCACAGGCATATGAAAGGCTTTTAAATGGAGTATGCTGTCCATACCTATTTCTACTCAATTATGCACCAGTGAGGTTATTTAGATCCCACATTCCTGAAATGAACCCTGAAAACTGTAAAGTTAACAAAATACATAGACATTGGACCCCTAAATAATGATCTTCACAAACACTTAAAAAAAGATATTTTAAAAGATTATTTTTAACAAAAAATATTTAAGTAACTACAAATACTTGATATGAAACACTAACACGAATAAACACATTGTAAAAAATCTATTCCAAAGTAAGATCATACACAGCAGGCAATGATCTATCAGAAAAAAATCCCTGTGCAGACCTTCCAAAGATAACTTTTAATCCCACAGTAAAAGGTCATGCTGGATTTTCTATCTAAGAACTAAGTGTTCTTCCAAATAGTTAGCTGGGAAGTAAAATATGTCAGCTGTCCAAGAAAAAAGCATGTGGGGATTCCTAAAACTACCAAGAATAAAAGACACATAACATGGAGCTCTGGCTTTGTAGACCCATTTCTAAAACTATGAGGAAAAGGTTTGATATGCACAATGTGACACTATCAGGCCGACCAACCTCAGATTCCTTCAGGAGACATTCTACACCACCATCTCTATTTCCTTATTTAAGAAATTAGGCATCAAGGTCAAGGTGCATTTTTCTTGCTGTACTATGTCTTTCTTTTCCCTCCAAACTCTTTAAGATTATCTATTTTGTTGTCATTAAATGGTCCCAACACAAATTGCTATTAGAATCCTAGCCCTGAATCAATAAAATGCTATAATTTTATCAGGCTGAACATCACATATATTCAACTAAATCAGGCAACCCTACTATACAGAATCAGCAGCAAAACATCAAAGATGTTTTAAAAAACAAAACAAAACAAAAAACACTGAGAATAACACACCCCCTCAAACTCCTCTTTCTTTTTCACTAGTATAAAACAGTGTGCCTCTACGGACCAAATCATGATGACTGATATGCCAGATAACTGAATGCTGAGTGAAAACCAGCCATCAGATTTTAATGGTTACCTTATTATTCCCACCTCACAACTATTTGAGAAATAAAATTTTGTAAAGGATTCTCACTAAGTCAAATGTGCCTTTAAACTCTTTCTTGCAGAAATGAAGGTCAAAATCATGAGATTTGATAAAATTAATTATTTTGATTCTGAGTTAGTGGGACTCCTTAAAAACAGAGAAGGACAAGCACAGGTAACTTGAACACACAGTGAAAACTTAGAATTTATACCTCAACTGTCCACTCTCACTAGAAGATTTCAAAGCCTAATGTCCCAGAGATGCCTTCTGGCCTCTAAAACTAGGCTACCGAGCATTGTCTAAGCAACGTGCTCAGATGCTCATACCAACTTCCCTCTCTCCCTAATTAGAAGTTATGTCACAAACTGGGATCTGAACAGAAATATCAATCACTGGTATCACATCAAATAACAGTACACAGCTCATCACCTACGAATATAGTCACCCAGTTTTCCAACTGCTCAGAGTTGTCCTGTGCTACTCCAACCCTCTAGGCCATGACCTGAAGCTTACAAAACAAAATTATCAGGAGCTGAGAACAACAAACCAATACTCCAAGTCTTCAGAAACTCTTTCTACACTGCCTTCTATTTGTTACACCTGAACTAGATGGAGGATAATTAGCCATAAATCTTATAGTTTGTTTTAAAAAAAAAATCCTCAAGAGTACAAGAAGTTGCTGATTGACCATGAGAATGGAAAGCTATGAGCAGGTATTTGGCATGGTCAAATTCCAGGAAGTCTTAAAAATGTGTGAGAACCAACTAGGCAGAGATTCACAAAAACCTCTGCTTAACCAAGTAAAGACCAACTCTGCTTGCGTGAAAAATATGGTGCAAATCCCATCCTTTCATTATGGCACAGAGCAGCAATCTTTTCTTGCTACTTTAAAAACGGAACAATTGACCTAATTCTCTTGAAATGTCCTTCACCTGGTCAATTTCATAATTCTTTTTCTTTTTAAAAAATTCTTGAACCCAGGACCTTGCACATATTACATGAGATCCACCACTGAGCTATACTCCCAGCCTCCCAGTAGCTGAGATTACAGACAGGCATGTGCCACCACCCTCTCCCAGGTGGGGCTATTTATTATACCTGGGAAAAAGTCTTAGGAGATTGAAAGACAAATCTAACTGGCATTAACAGTTCTTAGTCTTCTAAGATTCTGTTTTAGTTAGTTGGGCATGGTGGCATATGCCTATGATCCCAGCACTTAGGAAACTGAGGCAGAAGGATTGCTATGAGTTCAAGATCAGTCTGAGCTACACAGCAAGACCCTGTCTCAACTAAAAGTTAATAAATAAAAGTTTAGTTTTAAATATAACTTTTTTTTCTCTTTGAAACAAAATGGATTTGAAATTAAATGTAACTTTCTAACAATTGATTTTTTGTGGGGTTTTTTTGGTACCCACAAGAATCAAACTTAGGACCTTACGCTTGCCAGGTAGGCACTTATGCCACTGAACCACATCCCTGGCACCAACAATTGTATTAAACATGGCCACATCCCTACAAACCCAAGTATCTCTACCTCTATCTAACAAACCTGGACCATAGACTATGACTAAGGTACATGCTATACAGTACAGGGCCTCTTGACACATGCACACTCTCACTCGTCTACGCAGTCAGTAGGCACCATAGTAAAAATGGTTTTTCACTTACATCTTTCTGGTTGGAGTGGAAAAACCTGAGTGCAAAGTTACAGGATTGGGACGCAGCAGCATACTGACCTAGAGATTCGGCGTATCGGGTCAAAAGATAACTGGGTTGGAAGGAAAGAAAAAATACATGTTTTACTTACCCATCTTTAGTATTAAACACTACACTTCAAATCACTAAGATAAAGTAATAGCTAAGCATCAAGAAAAATTAAAATATCTTGCCATTTAAAATAATCTAGAAAATGACGATCAAGACATAGATAGAGCCAGGCGTGGCAGTGCACGCCTGCAATCCCAGCACTCAGGAGGCTGAGGCAGGAGGATCATTGCAAGTTCAAGACCAGTCTGGGCTACAAAGTGAGTTCAAGGCCAGCCTGAACTGCATAATGAGAGCCTATCTCAAAAAATAGGGCTGGGAATTTAGCTCAGTGGCGTAAGCCCCTGTCTTGCAGGCAGGAGGTTGTGAATTCGATCCCCAGTACACACACACACACACACGCAAGAGAGATAGATGGAAAGGGGAAAGAGGGAAGAGAAAAGGGATAAAAATAGGAAATTAAGATGTATTATGTACATGTGCTAATTTCCCACAAAGAATGTAAACATTATGTACTACATACATGTACTAATAAAAAAAAAAAAGATAAAGAAGTAATCTAGAGAACCAAATCAAAAAAGAAAAAAATACTGGCAAAGTTCATCCTGTCCTACGGAAAACCTAAAATTGCATGTCATGGTTTCTTTATACCTTGCCAATTAATGAAACACAGAAGTTGTAATAGCACACAATGCTGTGTTCCTAAAACAACACCAGTGGGGATAAAGAAAATGTTCTAAAACAATTATAAAAACAGTCAAAGTGCAAATTCAGAAGGACATCTCAAGTCAATAAATGAAACATAGGCCAGGGGCTTAGCTCAGCAGCACAAGTGGCTGCCTGGCAAGGGCAAAGTCATGAGTTCAGTCCCTGGTACCAAAAAAACAAATAATAAAAATAAATGAAGCATATAAGTCAGGCTCAACTGCAAGGCAAAAGTTAAGACTTCAAAAATAATGTGTGCTAAGAATAAGCATTCAAAACATATAGCTAGTTGGCTAGGGGTGTAGCTCATGGCATAGCACACTTAGGATGTATGAGGTTCTAGGTTCAATAGCTGGCTCCTGTTCCTGGGATAAAACTTTCTTACCATTTTGAAACTGTGCAGTTTAAAATAAACACAAAATGCCAGGAAATATAAATTCTATTCTTTACAATGGATAATAACAGCTGATGAATTTTGTTGTTGTTGGGTACCGGGAATCAAACTGAGGACCTCGCATTTGCTAGGCAGGTGCTGTACTACTGAGCTGTATTCCCGGCCCTAGTTGACAATTTAATGTCAGGAACAACTGTACTGCTAA
Source organism: Dasyprocta punctata (assembly GCA_004363535.1). Classification (NCBI taxonomy): domain Eukaryota; kingdom Metazoa; phylum Chordata; class Mammalia; order Rodentia; family Dasyproctidae; genus Dasyprocta; species Dasyprocta punctata. The sequence goes on along the minus strand of RJWM01005097.1, from coordinate 18,524 downwards.
AATCTTAAAGTGAGAGTGAGGGAGTTCCATGACCCCCACCCTAGTGTGGCCGACTTATCATTATTCAGAGTATATACTACCAACCCAATGGTGTCATGCTGGATATGCTTAGCATCAAGGCTGGAGTAAAGATCCACCACTGGCTCAAATGCACCCAGCATACAGTAGATTCGAACAAGCAGCAATTTGAATTGAGCATTGGAAGGGCTATGGGTTAATCCTTCTTCCAGCAGGGTCAGGGCCTGCCATACAGCAGTCTCGTCACCTAAAATCGGAATATAACATAGTATTATCTACGCAGTTGACAGCAACTGGAAATGTCTCAAAAACAAAACCTATTGTCATTATTATCATCTTCCTTATTCTACGAATGAATTTAAATGGCAGAAAACAAATGTTAGATAAACACTTGTAACCAAGATAGAGAATTGTCTAAATACATGGTCATGTCTTAAACATGCCCTTTGTAAAAATGATGTAGGATTTAAGTGGTCAGATCTTCTGGGGGCAAGTTATAGAATGTCACAGAATCCTAGATCCTGGAAGAGACAGGCTTTGAAAGAAAATGAGTTCATCAGCCTTCATACTATAGAAGTTTCTTCACAAGACTCCAAAGAGGGGTTCTCTGGATACCATTTTTCTCTCATATGTAACATAACAGGATGTCATACATGATACTTGAAAAATACTGTTCATTAATAATCAGACAAATCAAATGTGGCGGCGCACACCTGTAATCCCAGTACTCGGGAGGCTGAGGCAAGAGTATTGTTCCAAGTTCAGGACCAGCCAGGGCTACAAAGTGAGCTCAAGGCCAGCCTGAACGGCATAGCAAGACCCTGTCTCCGAAAAAGAAAAAAAAAAAGAAAAAGAAAAAGGAAAAGAAAAAGAAACATCATACAGCTATTTGACGTTACTGAAGTTTTTAACTACACACAAAAAATTCAAACTAGTATTAAGAACTGACCTCAAGTCTGTAAAACACAGAGAAAAGCAGAAGAAAACATACAAAAATGTTAGCATACCTTTGGGGTCTGAAGAGGTGACACTTTTAACTATTTTCCAAAATTTTAACAAGCTGTTTTTATTATCATAGTAAAAAGAGCTAAAATAAAAAGCTCTATGCATTATGATTTGAAGGCTATTCTATACAATTTATTTCCAAAAGAAACAGGACATAATCAAAAAGTGAAGGCCTTAGATAAATACCATCCATAATTCTACTACTCACTATGAAAACTACCCATAATCTACCCAAACTACAACTATTTTTATGTATTTTCTCTGTACTATAATTACTTTTACACAGTAATAATCATAACATACATCCAATTTTGTGTTCTACTACTGTAAATGTTTCCGTATGTTCCCACTCTGTCTTTCCAATCATGATTTTATGTAATTCAACACTCACTGACTCTGGGGCAGCACTGCACATAAGACTGAAAGAGTCACAGGTGAGTCCCTGGCTTCAAGAAGCTTAAATTTTGAGCACAAGAGACAGATGGACAATTATAGTATAAACGTATGATATCCTGTTTTATCTAAGGGTAACTATTATCAGAGAAAACAAAACAAATTACATAAGATACCCCCTCTGAGCCGGGCGTGGTGGCACATGTCTTTAATCCCAGCACTAGGGAGGCTGAGGTAGGAGGAGCATTGTGAGTTTGAGGCCGACTTGGGCTACAACACGAGCACGAGGCCAGCCTGAGCTACACAGTGTGACCCTGCCTCAAAAAAACAGGGCCGGGAGTTTGGCTCAGTGACTTAAGCGCATATCTGACAGGTGTGAGGTTGTAATTAATCCCCGGTGCCATCAAAAAAAAAAAAAAAAAAACAGATATCACCTCTGCCCATGCTAGGGATTGAACCTAGGGCTTCTGCACTAAGCTACACCCCCGGCCCTTTTTTAATTTTTGATACAGGGTCTTCACTAAGTCACCAAGTTGTCTAGGCTGGACTCAAACCTGAGTTCCTATTGCCTCAGTCTTCTGGAATGTTACGAACGAATGAATGAATAAGTTTTTTTTTTTTTTCACTGTTGTTGAGACAGGGTCTTGTTATGCACCCCAGGCTGGCAGCGAACTCATGATGATCTTCTTGCCGCAGCCTCTCAAGTACTGGGATCACAGACAAGTAGCACCATGCCCAGCTGGGATGGTATTTATATTTAAGTAGATTCTCTTGGGTTCAGTATCCTCACACACAAAGGAAAAAAAGAAAAGCACTTATATAGCCTCATGAACAGGTTTTCCCAGACAAGGCTTTCATCCTCATGTGGTATGGCACAGTGTAACAAGCAGCACCCTACAAGTACATACAACATCTTAAAGAACTTCAGAAAGAGCAGATAATTTGCAATGGGAGAAAAGGAAAAATTAAGACATATTTTGTCAGAGACCTCATTTAAATATAGAGAATATAAAGAAGGTAAGAAAGTTATTTCAACCCAATGTTCAGTGAGAGTAGCGGTTTTGAAAAAGTAAATTCAGGACTGTAAGGACCTACGAATCTGGAGATGTGAGCAGAAGGCAGACTTTAAAGGGCACTGTTTTGTTTTGTTTTGTTTTTGTTTTTGAGACAGGGCCTTGTTATGTAGTGCAGGCTAGCTTTGAACTCATGTATGAGGTCTAGGTTGGACTCAAACTCATGGCAATCCTCCTGCCTCAGCCTCCTGAGTGCTGGGATTACAGGCATGCACCACCTTACGCAGCTCAAAGGGTATTGTACATGGTTAAACAGCTTTTTTTGTGGAGGTACCAGGAATCAAACTCAGGACTTCATGGTTGCCAAGCAGGCACTGTGCCACTGAGCTAAATCCCCAGCCCAAAAAGCTGACTTTTATCATCAGGAAAGTAGGCTGTCTTGGAAGAATTTTAGGAATGGAGATGACAGCAAACTGAGTGCTCTGTGAAATGCTCCTTCAGGACAGAGGGTTCACCACCGTGCTCGCCACTGGTTCCTCAGCCCTTTGCTTCTCTTATACTTTATTCACATGAATAATATGCAATGACCACCAAAAATTATTTTTTCTCAAAACTGTTAATAAAAAAAAGTATTAGGAAGTGGAATTTAAAACAAAAAAGGTGATCCCAATACCATCTGTGGAATCATCTGACTCTTCCTCAGTGATCCATGATGCTGCCTTTAGTGTGTTAATATTTTGTTCTTAAAATAGGGCCAATCAGAACTTACTTCAATAAAATGCATTTCTATAAGTTTTAAAAGTGAATAAAAAAAGCGCTATTCTGTTCCAGGTGTCTATCCATCTACTTTTGAATAAGTTTCATCATATTTTAACTGTTACAGTTTTATAACAGGATTTTAGAGTCATTACTCATTATAAAGCAACATTTGGAAATAAGCCAGGTATGGTGGCACACACCTGTAATCCCAGCACTCAGGAGGCTGAGGCAAGAGGACTGCAGCCAAGTTCAACACCAGCCTGAGCTACATAGTAAGTTCAAAGCTAGCTTGAACTATATAGCAAGACCCTATCTCAAAAAAGCAAAAAGAAGAATGAATGAATGAATAAAACATTTGGAAATAGAATAGATATCCACTGCTTTAAGAAAATCCTGGTTACAATGGATGAAAGAAATTAGAAACCTGGTTCTTCCAGAAGCACCCTGGAGAAGAACAATTAAGAAGTAACTAAAAGCATAGTTAAATCCATGGATTATATAATTAGCCTAAAGAAAGAAGGCAGTACTTATAATTACTAAAAACAAAGAGTAAAGCTGAATTGAAATCACTGCAACTCACCTGTTTCTCTCCATACATCAATAAGCACATGGACAGCAAGGAGACAGTAATAGTCAGAAAACTGCAATTCTGTTTTCAAACAGGATTTCCCTATGGGGGAAAAAACCCACATCATATTTTGAACATTTGTTCAGGCATTACTTCCCTAAAGGAGTTTTTAAAGCATAAAAGACAGAGAAGCACAGGAAAGAAAAAAAAAAAAGAACGAATGAACTGCGACAGTACCAGAACAAAAATATAAGCCATGAATCAAAGTTATCAAATGAAGCTGAGATTACATTCAGTTGGAATAGAAGGAAAGGTTCTAGAGCAAAGAATGGATCCATGTCGGTAACCAAAGAAAAGATCCAGGAGGTTTAAGGTGGATATAAGAGGACAAGTCAAGGGCTATGTCTATCTAAGTTCACTGTATTCCTTACTTTACCTAAGTTTTCTGAATATACCCAGAGAAATACTGACAGCTTTCAGTCAGACAATTTATATTTCTATCCCATAGATCTAGCAAACTCTAGGCCAATCAACCTGAGGATTAGCTACTTCTAAATTAAATGTTTATCTTATAATCTACAATAGCCCTTTGCTTTATTTACAGTCTACATGTTAAGAATATTAAGGTCTATGGGCCAAAGATGTGACAATTATCATGAGCTATGCAATTCATATAACTCAATGTAATAACTCATCAAATTAGAAAGAACATGGACAACTAGAATTACTTAAACTCCAAGTTTAAGAAAGTCTTTGCATCTTTGCATCCTATTACTTAGATGGTCTTCCAAACTGACAAAACACTCTCCTTGGCAAAATTAAAACAAGGGTGCTATGGAGGCATTAAAAACTGACTTCCAAGAAGCTCAGGAGACTACTGAATATTGTGAAAAACTACTCACCAAATTCCAAGCCATGCTGGTATCTTAACATCAATTCTCTGACGACACTCAATTTCTGATCTTTATCCATGATGTGGTATAAGCCAAGTAACCTTGTCAGTTGCACCACACACAAATGTTGTTGCAGAGCTCGGATATCAGCAGGCAGTGCCAGCTTATCCTCTGTTGATGTCGACAAAGGAACAACGCCAAGTAACTGATTAATGAACTACAAGGTGGGGAAAAAAAGAAACACGGGTCTCAGAATTCAACTAGTCTTCAGTAGCCCATAATTAATAGAAATTGAAATGGTCGGGAAAAGATGCCAAGAACAAAAATGCCCTTAGTATATATACCATTTTCTACCTACTATGTTTTAAAGGGATATTTGTGACAGTATACAATGCTGGTGCAACTCAAATCAAGCTGGTTCACTCACAGCTGCCCAAAAGTATTTTGTCAATACCATGCACTACTGGGAATAAAAGACTTTTAAAATTATTAGACTACTTTTAAAATTACAGCATATTCCTGGTACTTGGGAAGCGGAGGCAAGACGACTGCCATGAGTTTGAGGCTAGCCTGGGCTACATAAGCCCAGGCAAATGGAGCCTTGTGTTTTAAACCACACTAGGAGTGGTAACCTTTCAGGTTCTGTGAGACCACTGTGGTGAACTTATGGTATGTGTGCCACAGCAAGCTGTTTGTACCACTGAAAGCTCTAAAAGGCTTGCCACTACTGCTCTAGACTAACTATGGTTCAAGCAACAACAACAACAACAAAATTAACTCAAAGAGAAAGCTGGGCATGGTGGCACATGCATGTAAATCCAGCATTCAGGAGGCTGAGGCAGGAGGTTTGGTATAAATTTGAGGCTAGACTGGGCTACATAGTAAGTTCAAAGTCAGCCTGCACTACATAGTGAGATTCTGTCTCAAAAAAAATTTAAAAATGGAAGAAAGTTGTGCAAGAAAGGTTAAAAGATAATCAATTTCACTTAACATTATGATCTCAAGGTATTTATCCTCATTTTTAGCTATGCTTGTTGTCCCCAAGTCTGATTTTTTTTTAACTGTCCTACAAAGGTCACAAGTTTATCTTTCTTCATGGCAAAGTAATTTGTATATAAAACCATATTTTCTTTATCCACTCATCTGTTGATGGATATACAGGCCACTTCTAAGATGTACTATGAATTCTGCTGCTAGAAACATGAGTAGCATGGATCACTGTAATGTGATGTGTTTAACTCTTTAGGGAAGATACCTAAAAGAGGAATAGATGGGTCAAGTGGAACTTCTAGTTTTTGTTTTTTGAAGACTCTCCACGATGATTTTCATAGTGGTTGTACTAGTTTACATTCCCACCAACAATGAAGAAGGGTTCCTTTTTCCCTTACTAATAGGAGAAAAAAAAGAAATAAAAAAGGAAGAAATCGCCACATACTCCACAGTAGGACAACAACAGATGAAGACAGTAACTATAAAAATAAATTGCTACCTAAGCCTATAATTTAGAAATATGGAGGTAAAAAACAGAAGAGTTAAGAAAGAACTGAAAACGATCTGTGTCTGTTCAGTAGGAACCAAGAGTAGTTACTGTCAAAATAAGCTTTCTGATACTATTTGACTTTTCCAGTATAACACATATAATTTCATGATGCAAATAAAAACTAAAATTCCACAGGTCATGCAAGGGCTGGGAATTTGGCTCAATGGCTTAAGCGCCCATCTGGCAGGCGTGAGGTTGTGAGTTCAATCCCCAGTGCCACACACACACACAAAAAAAAAACACCACAGGTCATGCAGTTTCACATCCATAGTGATTTTGCTTCAATTTGTCTAAAATACATTAATTTTACTCGAGATCAGATGTGTATTTCGCATTTGTAGCAAACTATAGTACTGGTTTTCATGCTTTGGATTACAAGTCTCTATGGTTTCTACTCCCAGCTCTGCCATTCTTGGAAGCCATTTTATGTATTAGTTTGTTTGCTCTTAATGCCTTCTTTAGTAAAGGTTAGAGATTTCCAAACAAATATCATTATGAAACACTATGTACATTTTTTAGTCTGTTTGTTTTTCTGATGTAGAAAAAGCATCTTTAAAAACTAGAACCATTTTATTGTTTTGCTAAAAAATCCCAAAGAGAAGAAAACAAAAGCTGAAAACATCACCCTGGATGAGTCCCTGCAGGATAACTGGGTTCACTGAGTTCCTCATAATGCATTAGGACAGCAGTTCTCAGCTTGAATCTATTTGGATAGTTTGCAATGCTCCTACAGACATACTTGATGAGTGGCAAAATTTTTAGCTACTAAAGTCACTCTACTAAAAAGTTAAAAAATTGTGACAACAAAATAACTCCTCTCAATTAAAATTTACACAGAGCAAGACTTCAAAATTCACTGCAACAGCTTTAAATCTTCAACCTCACAGAACCATGACGACTATGTCACTGCTAGTATTCCCACTGGGTTCCTGTGGACAGATAAATCTTACACCATGGGGTGTCACATGAGAAGACCTAAGATTTTCAAACAAACAAATCAAGTAAAACTACACAGAAAAAATTACTGGCACTAAATCCATGGCAGCAAGCCTCCATAAAGAACCTTCATCTCTTGTTAAAGGAATGATAAGTATTCCTCTAATGCACCCCTACTCTGTGAGGCTTCAACTTCCTAAGACGGTAATCACTGCAGGACAAGATCAATTGCTCTGTTAGTGCTGAACACATAATACGCTTAATTAGCACTGAATGAATCTATGCTGCATGCTTATCTAGATTCTGCTAAAATCTCTCTAGTAATAAGAAACACATACTGCATTTTTAGAGAATTTTGACTAGTAAAAAATCCTGTTCTCACATAGCTGAATTTTGAGTTCCCTATAGTCTGTCCTCTTGCCTCTTTTAAAAGACTGCTTTTCAAATATGTAGGAGGAAAATCCTACTCTTCTCAACAGACACAATTCTTCTGCCCATCCCACATTTTTTCCTCACAGGCTTTCAAATTCTCCTACAACCCAGAAACCTCTTTTTTGCAAGTGCTACAATTTATTCAGAAACTTCCAGACTTGTTTTGAAGCTGGCCCATGAGCTCAGCATCCCAAGAACAGCTCTACTAAACAATCTGAATGATGACAGTCACTTCAGACACCCACAGAGACTACTGGCTCCTTCCTAGTTCAGGAGTACACTGCCCCATCTGCCCTACTACATGTGACACCTTATGTCTACCAAAGTATTGAGCCCTGCCATACTCAAGAGGTCACCAAAATCCACTTAGACATCTCCTCTGTGCTCCCAATGTGCTTCATTCATTCCTCATGGGGACAACAGAAGTTTTTTTCTGGGAGAATACATGTGACAGGAAAACTTGTAACCTTCACCATACCATTGGCTGTGGACCAAAGTCACTTCTTCCCTTTCTTCCCTTTTCCTCCCTCCTCCTTCCCTCTTTCCCTTTCCTATCTAATTTCTCTTTCCTCCTGCTCCTTTTTTTGTGGTAAAAGGGATTGAAACCCAGGACCCTGTGCATGCCAGGCAAGTGCTCTACCACTGTCCCAGCTTTATTTACTTATTTACTTTGAGACAGGGTTTCATTAAATTGTACTCAAACTTTTGATCCTCCTGCCTCAGCCTCCTGAATTGCTGGCAGTATGGATGTATATTATTATGCCTAGCTTACCACTATTTCTTCAGATAGTGCTCTGTCCTATCAGAGGAACCAAGAGTAGATACTGTCAAAATAAGCTTTCTGATACACTTCCAATGGGCAGAGTATGCCAACTGCCCACTACCCAAGATACTTTAGGCTAAACACTAAAAATGTTTAATGTGGAAAAGAGAGAGGGTACACATAGTGGCACGAACCAGTAATCACTGCTACTCAGGATGAGGGAAAAGGATTGACAATTCAAAATCAGCCTGGGCAACTTAGCAAGAATCTCAAAACAAAATTTTACAAAGGTCTGAGGCTGGGTGTGATGGTGCACACTTGTAACCCCAGCACTCAGGAAGCTGAGCAGCAGGATCACAGTGAGCTGGAGGTCAGCCTGGGCTCCACAGTGAGATCAAGACCAACATGAACTACATGTGAAAGCCTGTCTCCAAAAATGAAATGAATGAATGAATGAATAAATAAATAAATAAATAAACAAATGAATAGGCCTAAGACTGTACCTCAGAGGTAGAGTGCTTGCTTAGTATGCACAAAGCCCGGAACTCAATCCCTAGTATCTTGAAAAGAAAATGCAGAACTAAGTATAAAATTTCCACTGATGGGTAAGCAGGCTGATCCAATTCATATTGCTGTGGTTGGGAAGCCTAAGAATATAGTTCTCCAGGTGGTCCACAGCCCGTTTACAATGTAAGAAAAGAAGAGCTGGTGCTCCCTGAAGGGGCGCCAAGCCTCTGGGTGTAGGGAGGAGAGGGTTAACAGGTACAGCCCATCCACCCGCTCAGGTTTCTCACACGAGTAATGCCGGACGCAAAGACAGGTTTCTTACCAGAGCGATGCTGACCGCAGGACACCTGTACACTTTTCAGAGAAGTGTGATGACGGCAGAAGCCAGCAATGTTCCTGTCAAGAGCCCTCCCAGAAAAACACCTAATGATCCTGGCTATTCTGGCCTGCACGCCCTCTCCCCCTGCTGTGGTTGCTCATGTACTTAGGCCCTTCTCCTTGCGTCACTCTCTGTCCACAAGGTGACCCTTCCCCTCTCGTCTAATAAACTTCCACTTCGTGGTGGTGTCTCCATCGTCCTTGCGTGGGCTGCGGCTGCATTCATTCATTCATTCATTTATTTTTGCGGCACCGGGGATCAAACTCACAACCTCACGCCTGCCAGGCAGGCACTTAAGCCAGGCAGGTGCTTAAGCCACTGAGCCAAACTCCCGGCCCTAGTTTTTTGAGGCAGGGTCACACTATGTAGCTCAGGCCGGCCTTGTGCTCGCATTGTAGCCCAGGCTGGCCTCGAACTCACAACGTTCCTCCTATCTCAGCCTCCCGAGTGCTGGGATTAAAGGCGTGCACCACCATGCCTGGCTCTCACTCTCCTATTTTGCTCTTGCTGCTTTTGCTGTCTTCTGCCACCCTGAAGTGTTGTCCCTGTGCCATGCCACCCTGCCATGGAGCCAGCTGATTACAGACTAAAGCCACCACAAACCGTGGGCTAAATAAACCTTTACTTCCTTCATTTGGGGTATCAGGTATTTTGTCCCAGCAATGAGAGGAAAGTAACTAAGACACTTGGTTTTAACAAACATACCATGATAATTTTAAATCAAATAGAAAGTGAGAAAAGATATAAATGGACACTGAATTGAAGACAACATATAGACAGGTAAATAAATATAGGGCTATGATCACACACACACCAGAATGGCTAAAATAAAAAGCAACAACACTAATCCAGGTGGGCAAGCAGAGAAACTGGATTACTCTTACATTGCTAGCTAACTTGATATGGAAAATAGTTTGGCCATTTCATGAAAAACTAAACATGTAATTGTCTTAAGAACCAGCAATTGACTGTCTGGGCATTTTCTTCAGGGATTTATGATCACATAAAAATACCCCATTCAAATGTTCATAACAGTCTTATTTGTAATAGTTAAAAAATAAAAATACCTGATGTCCACCAACAGGTAACTAAAGAAAGTACAATACAGGGCTGGGAGTTTAGCTCAGTGGCACAAGTGCCTGCCTGGCAAGCATGAGGTCATGAGTTCGATCTCCAGTACCAAAAATAAAATAAATAAACAAACAAAAGAAACCACAATACAGTCGTTCAATGGGACCTTATGCAACAACAAAAAAGGCTTAATTATGATACAGGCAACGATGTACATGACTATCCAGGAACTGTGCTGTGTGGGAAAAAAGCCGACCTGGAAAGCTTACACATAGTATGAGCCCATTTATATAACATGCTTAAAGTGACTGGAATGGAAAATATATCAATACTTTCCCAGAGAAACAAAATATAATGCCAGGTGGGGTGGCACATGGCTGCAATCCCACCACTCGAGATGCTAAGGCAGGAGATCACCACAAGTTTGAGGCCAGGCTGGGATACATAGCTAGGTCAAAGTCAACCTGAATTACATAGCAAGACATTGTCAAAAAAAAAAACACAAAAAGAAAAAAGAAAAGGTATTAGTAGTTGCCCAGAGATAGAGGTAACAAGGAGGAGGTACAGGGAAATGGCCATAGGTGAAAAGGGGTAGTATGGCATTTGATGGTAGAACTATTCTGTATGTTGCCTATGGTGATGAACACAAAAATCCACGTGCACTACATACCACACTGATTATATACACAGACACACGTTATCTACTAAACTTGTGACATCTGAAGGAGATCTCCAGGGTCAATCTCCTAAAAATGTTACTGCACTATGCAAGATGTCACCAGAGCACAATGGATGAAAGGCCTGTGGACTCTCTATGTTACCTCCTCCACCACAAGTCAATCTACCATTATCTCAAAATAAAGTGATAATACAAAAAGGAGAATCACAATCATCTGCTAGGGAGTTATTCCCACTGTGGCCTAACCTGACCAGAAATCACATGTGACAATGTTTAAGGTGCTCCACTCCCTGGGGCAGACACTCTGCTACCTCATGCTTATCACTCCCACACACCTAGCCTAGTTCCAAAAAATAGAAGTCAACAGAATTCTCAAAAGTACTTACTTTTGTACACTGTGTAGCAGGCAAAAGGTCAACAAACACCTTTAGGTCTGTAAAACAACAGGGTTTATCCCCAAACTTTTTAAAATACTGGAACATTAATTCTTCTGGATCACCTAAGGGAGGAGAGGAAAATCACAAAATTATTCATGGACTGAAAAATTTTCTAATTTAAGTGAGAGGGCTAATTTGAAAACATTTCTATCAATTGTATTGAAATGTTACTAAAGGTTTTAATGAGAATGAATGAGCCCTGAGAGATGACTTGGCAGTTTAAAAATAAACAAATAGCCAGGCATGTTTGCACATCCCTGTAATCCCAACATTTGGGAGTTCCAGGCCAGTCTGGGCTACACAGTGAGTTTAAGGCCAGCTTGAACAATACAGTAAAACCCATCACAAAAAAAAAAATAAAATAAAATGAACAAATCAGCCATGTGTCGTGGGGTACACATGTAGTCCCAACATTCTGCAAGGCTGAGGGAGAAGGATCATAAATTCCAAACCAGGCTGAGCAATTTAGCAACCCAGGGCGACCCTGTCTCAAAATAAAAATATAAAAAACTGGGGTTATAGCTCAGTGCAATGACCCTGAGTTCAATCTCCAGCATCTTTAAAAAAAAAAAAAAAAAAAGGTGAGGGGAGAATACTTTAAATTTAACAAACTTAGTTTACCTATTAAAATAACTTAGGAAATGCAAAGGCTTCTTATTTAGCTAAAATTTAAATAGCAAAACAAGTTTCTAATTAAAGTGTAAATAAAAACATTAAGTTTATAAAGAAACATTCAATACATATGCTTCAATGATAGACCTTAAATTATTTAGTAAGTATTAAATAAATTCTAACTAAATGAAAAGCAATGTTGACAGGCACAACAACAACAAAAAAAATCATTAATACACACACTGATCAACATATACAAAGTAATAGGCATGGTGAAACCAGCCTGTAATCCCAACACTCAGGAGGCTAAGGCAGGAGGATCACCACAAATTCAAGACTGCATAGCAAGACCTTGCCTCCAAAAAACAAACGAAATATACATAACGTATAGATTGGCAATACACAAAAATTTACTCAAACGAAATCATTCACTATGAAAAATTTAAGCCTGGATTTACAAAGTTACCATTTTCTTTTTCCTCAAATCAAAAACAAATAAAAATTTTAAAAATCTTAAACTGACAAGAGATTTTTTAACCCAAGATCTCAGCCAGGCATGGTGGCGCACGCCTTTAATCCCAGCACTCGGGAGGCTGAGGTAGGTGGAGCATTGTGAGTTCGAGGCCGGCTTGGGCTACAATGCGAGTGCAAGGCCAGTCTGAGCTATATAGGGCCACCCTGCCTCAAAAAACCAGGGCTGGGAGTTTGGTTCAGTGGCTTAAGCACCTGCCCTGGCAAGTGCGAGGTTGTGAGTTCAATTCCTGGTGCCATCAAAAGAAAAAAAAAAATCCAAGGTCTCTATAGAATTTTAGGTCTCAGTTGAGCATGGTGGTGTGCAGCTGTAACCCCAGCTGCTTAGGAGGCTGAGACAAGAAGATCACAAGTTAAGGGCCAACCTGGGTAGCATGTACAAGACCCTGGGTTTAATCCCAGTACCACCAAAAGATTTCAGATTTCAGCTTCTGTTCACATTTCTCTGATAAGGGGTCCATGGCTTTAATCAGATTCTCCCAAAGAGAGTAATGATCATTCACTGGTCCAGTAAAATTATTTTCGTGAGGACTAGACAAATTCACACATTTGTATGAGGTGGGCTGGAGACTGGGAAGAGAAAACTAGGGGACAGTTACATGGGTAGTAAGGGAGATACAGATACTTTTACATCCAACTTTGCAAAGAAATCAATTCTCGAGAATCTATTTTAACATTTTGCTGAATATTAGATGAGCATTTTCATTCACAACTCTAGAGCTACCGTAGCATAGATTTTGGGTCATAAATTTTACTAACCCAAAGAAAGATGTCAATATGGGATTCAAAGTTGGCTGTGAAAAAGCTACAAAGGGAATGACAGAGAGAAGCACACAGTCAATTTTAGACTGAGTTGTGGAGAACATTAATTAGAAGATTAAAAATGGACAGAGATGTCCAGGACAGATCCACATCCCAGAGGTATTCATTCTCACAAGACAACTGAGCCTCAAAAAAGCCTCTTGACCAATTTTTTTTAAACAAGGACCTAGCTTTCATAATGGTAAGGGAAAATATTTCTCTGGAACTTTCTCTTTAAAAATGAAGCAGAAATTCCAGCACTCAGGAAGCTGAGACAGGAGGATTATTGTGAGTTGGAGGCCAGCCTGGGCTACATAAGCAAGTTCATGACCAGACTGCACTACGTAGTGAGACCCTGTCTCAAAAAGTCCATACAAATGAAGCAGGAAAAAGGAAGCTTATTTCCTAAATTTAGCAAACATCAGGGTACAGATAAAACTGTAAACTAATTCCTAGTTCATGAATTAATCGCTTTTGTTGGGGAAGGTGGTCATTTTTTCCCAAAAAAATTGTGAACTAGCACAATACAATGCCCTTCACTTCCGGTGCAGCAATATCATAAAAAAATATTTTATAAAAACTTTAAAAAAAAGACAGCCAAGATCTTCAGCAAATTTCCTAGACTTACTGCTTTATTATCCGTAACATTCTTTTCTTCCTAGGTTATTGTTTTTGCAGATTTAAGGTGTTTTTTTTTGTTTTTTTTTTTTTTTTCAGCACCGGGGTTTGAACTCACCATCTCACACCCACCAGACAGGCACTTAAGCCACTGAGACAAACTCCTGGTCCTAGGTTTTAGAGGCAGGGTCGCACTACATAGCTCAGACCGGCCTTGCACTCACGTTGTAGCCCAAGCCAGCCTCGAACTCACAACGCTCCTCCTACCTCAGCCTCCCGAGTGCTAGGATTAAAGGCGTGCGCCACCATGCCTGGCTTAGATTTAAATTTTCCCTTCAGCACTATTTGCTCTGATTACATCCAATATTCTTTTGACCATAGCTTTGTAAGTACCTGGAGCAGATTTTCAATAAAACTGTTACCTACTTCAAGAAATCCTGAAACTTTCACAAAACAGGCAATTTTTCTGTGTAAGTGATTTCACTTTATTGTTGGGTCCACAAAAAAGTGATAAGACTATGCAAGGCTTCTAACAATAACCCAAGTTGAATATGTGACTGAAGACTATTTGAAAAGCAACCCATGCAATCAGTAAATATTTTCAGGTCATGAAAATGTTTGTTGCCCAAACATGAGGTTGTCATTACAGGATTCAGATTACTGCACTGGGGTAGTAAAGTCACCTCTCTATCTTCTCCAGGATTCACAAATACTATAGCTTCTTACCTAGTTTATACTCATCATTACAGCCTTGACTTCGTAAACGCCTAATCAGCTCCAGTTTAGCTAGATGTGGTCCCCGGAGATGGCGAGAACTTTTAGATTCTTCGGTTATTCGATCTTCTATGAACTTCACAGCTTCTTCTGCAGAGTAATGTACTTCTCCTTCTAAAGAGCTGGGTGTAAACACATGAAAAAAGGTATTTTATTGCCTCAACTTTCCTCCTCAAAGTTGAAAGTCAAGCCAAATTGATCGTTTAAAACAAATTAAAAAATAAGAGCAGCACTTTTTCCTAATTTCAGCATTTATTTGACTGTTGAAGAGGGACTTACCATCTTAAATTTTTTGTTGTTGTTGCTGGGTTGTTTTGTTTTGTTTTGAAACAGGGTCTCACTATGAAGCCCAGGCTGGCCTCAAACTGTGGTGATTCTCCTGCATCAATTTTCTGAGTGCTGGGATTACAGGTGTGCACCGCCAGACTCAGCTTCAATTTCTTCCTTTAAAAAATAAAAAGGAGCCGAGTGTGGTAGTGTATGCCTATAATCTCAGCACTCAGGAGGCTGAGGTAGAAAGGTCCCAGTGAGTTCCAGGCCAGCCTGGGTTACACAGTGAGTTCAAGGTCAGCCTGAACTACATATTGAGACACTGTCTCAATCAATCAAACAATCAATCAATCAGATAATTGTGTGTGTATACATATATATATATATTACTTACTAATAAAAATGTAAGTAAATGTTACTGCTTGAATAATGAAGTTGATGACAATATTATGAAGTACACATCAGCTCATAACTGGTATTTTTCATTTTTTTTTTTTTTTTTCTTTTTGGCAGTGCTAGAGATTAAACCCAGGGCTTCATGTATGCTAAACTCATACTCTACACTAAGCTATACCCTAGGCTCTATAATTGGTATCTTACATTTTATTTCTGCATTCATTTTTTAAAATGAATCCATTTATGTTTAGCATTATCTATAGCAGAAAAAAAAAGACAAAGAAAAAAGCCTGCAAAGTGTCACTAATAGAGGAGAATGCAAATTACATATTATCATATATGAGAAGGCCTAAGATATATTTTAAGAGAAAAAATAAGCTGCAAATTATGTCTAATACAACTCCCTTTTTATGGTAATTATGTAAGCACATGGAAAGAACAAATCTTGGGAGAAGAAACATACCACTTATTTCAGCACTAAGAAAATTATTACAATGTGCACATATTTTATAATTTTAAAAACAGAGCCAGGCATGGTGGTGCATGCCTGTAATCCCAGCAGGAGGCTGAGGCAGGAGGATCATTGTGAGTTCAAGACCAGCCTAGACTACAAAGTGAACTCAAGGCCCACCTGAACTGCATAGGGAGACCCTGTCTCAAAAAAATAAATGAATAAAAAATAAATAAAACAAATAAATAGAAAAATAGAAAAATCTCTCGTTTTGAAATGAATACAATATCAAGACAGAAAAGGAGAATCCAAATGGCTTACAATGAGATACTCTTTCTACAACATTTTAAAAGGTGCCATCATAATTCAGGAAAGAAGATGACTTACTGTTCACCTTCAGCAGGTGGAGTCCAGGCCTCTTCAATCAGTCGAAAGACAGAATCGAAATAAGTCAGATAGAACTGCCAGTCATCTGAGCTAAAATCAGATTGAATGATGCACACAGGATTAAACCCAAGTTGTGACAAATATGTCTTAGGAACCATGATATCAATCTATTTATGAAGTTATATTTCCACGTGTACTAGCACTGGCCCAACCCTCCCTCTGGGATTTCTCTGCAGTCCTAAAAAGGTGACATTCCAGCAGCATTTCAAACTGAAAACCTGCAAAACATTCCCACCAGCTTAAACTACCAGTGACTGCCGTGCTAGGTGGCTTGTACCACTGGGTAGTACAAATGGGTCTAATCACTTTTATCAGCTTTTTCTAATAAAGTTAATAAAAATTCTATAATACTGACAGGCACGAGGTTGTGAGTTCGATCCCCACTACAAAAAAAAAAAGTCTATAATAGGCCAAACTAGTGGCTTAAATTTGAATAATTATTGCCCAAATATATTCATACTATAAAATTACAATAATCAACAGATTTAATTCATTAAAAGGAATTTATTCATATTTGTGAATAGCTTATCAATAATTAATTTTCTAAATTTTAACATGGAACTCTTACAAGTACTCTTCTGCTGGTATATATATAACATGCATTTACACCTGCTATACCACGAATTAACTGTATTATAATTTTTATACCATTTTATGTTTTCCTCAAAGAACTTTAATATGATAACATCTGGTCTGCTAAATCAAAACCTTTTCTTGCATGACTGTAATCAAAGACAGTTATACATATACCACGGGTGGTTAAAACCAGTGGAACAATCAAATTTGAACTGGAGCCACATGGCAGTGAGACATATGCATTACTACCTCTTTCCCTTAATAAAATGACCAGGTCTAGAAAACTAATGTTCTTATCCAAAAACTCCCCAAATAAACACTTCGAAACAAGAAATATACAACCAGGAGGGAAGTCTTTCTCTTTTAGGCCAATAATGAATTTGGGAAATTAATCATTTTCCGCATTCTTTCTAAAGAACAAATATTTAGCACCACCGTGGTACCATTATTCCTCTTTGCTGAAAGATGAAGGTTATGGAAAACTTCTAAAACACATCCAAGATGCCACTAACAAAAAGAATATCCTATGCCTAGCAATTTTTAAATACACGAACAACATCAATAAGGAGGCTAAAGCCTTGTTATAATCTCATAGCACAAACATCAGCATCTACTCACTTTTTTAATAAGAGGCGCCGAGAAAGGGCATTGCATTCTGGCCACCTGCTCAGCTTCTTGTACATAGCCATGCATTTATTTTCGCGACTCTGAATCTCACTTGTCAGTTTTTCTACAATTAAGTTATAGAAGTTGGTAAGCTGGCTTCATTTCTACACAAACTAGGATAATGTCCAAACATAAGAAGGAAAATACTGCATTTTCTTAGAAAATGGGAACATTATTAGGTACAAGTTATTATTTTTTTAAAGATCATGCTGCAGCAAGGAATACTGGCTGGCTCATACCTATGAGAATTGCATTCTGGGAGTCTAAAACAGGAAGATTACAAGTTCAAGCCCAGTCTAGGCAACTTAGCAAGACCCTGTCTCAAAATAAAAAATTTCAAAAAGGGCTGAGGATATTGCTCGGCACAAACACCCTTGGTTCAATCCCAGGAAAAAGAAGGAAAGGATGAGGGCAAGACAAGAAAGATTATTTTGCTAAAAATTTAAAAAGTACATTTGTGATACTAAATTTTTATAATCATTTTCTCAGTATAATACAAGGATCCACAGTGTATTAAGTCGAGGACTGAGTACACTTATAAAACCTCAATAACATCTAGAAACCAATGAATTTAGCCTGTCCACATTGTTCAAAAATATTGAGGAGGGCTGAACTGCAGTGCAATGAGCAAGGTGAGGTTTTAGGTAGAAAAAAGGAAAAGATGTAATACAGAAATTGAGGGAGGCTGAGGCAGAAAAACTGCAACAGGAACCCTGGGTTCAAAGTTCTGATCAAATCAGATTGCCTTGTCATTTTATTTTATTTGTAGTACTAAGGATTGAATCCAAGGCCTTTATACTCAGCTAAATTCCAGGTTCATTCATTCATTCATTCATTCTTTTATAATTTTGAGACAGAGTTTCACTAAGTCTATAAATTAACCAGGCTGGGCTCAAAGTGCAAATATTCCTATTTCAGCCTCTAGAGTGAGTCACCACACTTGGCTCTTGCCTGTCCATTTACAACAGTTCAGCAGATTTTTTTCTTTT
>RJWM01005096.1:0-95131 GCA_004363535.1 Dasyprocta punctata | reverse complement strand
AAGTCCAAAGCCCAAAGAAGGGAGGAAATTATTAAGATTAGAGCAGAAATTAATGCAATTGAAACTAAGAAAACAATACAAAGAATCAATGAATCGAAGAGTTGGTTCTTTGAAAGAGTAAATAAAATTGATAAACCCCTAGCCAACCTTATCAAGAAGAGGAAAGAAAAAACTCAGATCCATTTATTTTCAATTGACTGATAACATTATATATATTTGTCATGTGTAACATGATATTTCAAGGTATATGTGCTTTGTAGAATGGTTAAATGTGGTTAATTAACAAGTACATCACCTCATATAGTCATCAATTTTGTAGTGGGAATGCATATGCTGTTTTTGCATTTTTGAAGAATACACTATATCATCATTAACTGTAATCACTCTGCTGTACAACAGATCTCTCGAAACTTACTTCTCTTAAGTTAGCTATGTATACTTTGACTAACATATCTCCAGTTCTTCCCTGCTCTAAGCCTACCCAGGTCCTGATAGCTACCATTATACTCTCTACTTCTAAGAGATCAACTTTTGAAGAGTCCACAAACAAGTGAGAGCTTTTTTTTTTATTTGCCTATTTTTGCTTTTGCTGCTTGTGCTTCTGAAGTCTTATTTTAAAAAAATCCTTTTCCAGAGCAATATCATGAAGACTTTACTGTTTGAGTTCTCCTAGTAGTTTCATAGTTTGGGGTTTTATACTTAAGTCTTTAATCCTTTTGAACTGATTTTTGTAACTGGTGAGTTTCAATGTCTAAATACATTCTTCATCATATAGATATACAGTTTTCCCAGCGTCATTTTTAGAAGAGACTGTTTTTTCTCCGGTGTATGTTCTTGATACCTTTGTTAAAAAACTTCAGTTGAGTGTAAATGCATGGATTTATTACTGGTGTCTGTTCAGTTCTATTGTTTGAAGTTTTTTTTTTTTTTGTATCAGTAACATGCTGTTTTAGTTACTATAGCTTTGGGCTGGGGTGTAGCTCAATGGTAGAGTCTTGCCTTGCATGCACAAGGCCCTGAATTCAATCCCTAGTAATACACACAAAAAAGGAGATAATATAACTTCGTATAGTGTAATCTGAAGTCAAGTAGTTTGATACCTCCAAATTTGCTCTTTTTGATCAAGATTGCCTTGGCTACTTGGGGTGATTTGTAGTTTTAAATGAATTCTAAAATTTATTTTTCTATTTCAGTGAGGATGCCATTGGTGTTTGGATAGAGATTACATAGAATCTGTAGCTTTCATATATAGAAATAATACAGTTTGCAAAAAATGTATACATCAGGAAAAGAAAAATGTATAAATATTTTAATACAACATGTGTAAATATTTTAATACTAAATTTATTGAGACATCCGAGATTAGTGTAAGTTACCTTTGGCCACTACAATTACAAGAGGTGCTCAAAGTGGTAGCCATTAGGTTCCAGACATTTATTAGTTCAGTGAACTGCTGAAGTGTGTATACATTTTTTCGCAGACTCCGTGTATGGTAAATGGAATTGTTTTCTTCATTTCTTTTTCAAATAGTTCACAGTGTATATAAATGCTATTGATTTTTGTATATTGTCTTTGTATTCTACAACTTTACAGAAGTTGTTTATGGATCTAATAGGTTTTTGGTAGATTCTGTAGGCTTTTCTCCATATAAGAGAATGTTACTTGCAAATAGTGACACTTTTTCCTTTCCAATTAGGATACCTATTATTTCTTTCTGTTACCTAATTTTTCTGGCCAGGGCTTTCAACACTTTGTAATACAGGTGGCAAAGTGGGCATCTTTGTTTTATTCCAGAACTCAGAGGAAAAAAATTTTTCAACTTTGACTACTCTGCTGTTAGGTGTGGATTTGTTCTTTGTTGTTTTGAGATACATTCCTTTTATATCTTATTTGTTGAGAGTTTGTCTCATGAAGGGATGTTGAACTTTGTAAAATGCTTTCACTGTATCTAATGAAATGATAATTTTTCCCTTTATTCTGTCAGTGAGATGATACTATGTTTATTGATTTATGTATGTTGAAACATCTTTGCATCTCTTGAATTAATCCCATTTGATCATGGTGAATGAGGTATTCATTGTGCTATTGAATTCAGTTTGCTAGTATTTTGTTGACAATTTTTGCATTTATGTTCATCAGGGTTATTGGCTTGTCATTTCCTTTTTTTGTTATATCCTTATCTGCTTTTCATATCAGAGTAATACTGGCTTCATAGAACGTGTTTGGAAGGACTCTTCCCACTTCAACTTTAAAATTTTTTTGTTTTTTTGTTTATTTAAGAGGAAAAAAGACACAAAAGAAAAACAAAAGACAAAAGAGACAAATGAACAGCAACAGCAAATCCAATACAATAACAGTATAGGTTTACAAACAAGGTGATAGGAATTTGACAATAGTTGTAATATTGCATACTGTTACCTTCAGAAGGATTACTTAGATTAACAGACATAGACATGTAAAATTGATCTAATCATATGAGTATTAACTGCTCTTTTCCAATAACTAATACAATTGGTAGTATAGTCATTTTAGCTATCTTATGTGTGTATATATATATATATATATATATACAAATTTATGTCTTTTTCCTTTTCCCTCCCTTCTTTCCTCTTCAACTTTTAAAAAGTAGTTTAAGAAGAATTCTTACTGGTTTTTCTTCAAATATTTGGTAGACATCCACAGGAAAGCCATCATGTTCTGGGTTTTCCTATGATGGAAGACTTTTATTACTGATTCAAATGATCTCTTCAGATTTTCTGTCTTTGTAATTCAGTCTTGGCAGGTTGTGTGAGTCCAGGAATTTATTCATTTTATCTAGATTTCCTGATTTGTGGGAGTATGTTTGATCATACTATCCTATCATGATCTTTTGCATTTCTGTGGTGTTTGTTGTAGTGTCTCCTATTTAATCTCTGAATTTTTGAGTTTTCTTTCTTCTTAGTCTAGTTAGTTTTATCAATTTTGTTTACCCTTTCAAAAAAAACCTCTCTGATTGGTTGACCTTTTATATTGTTTTTAAAGCTTCTATTTTGTTTATTTCTGCTTTGATATTCATTGTTTCTTCTAGTTTTCTAGATCCTTGATGAGCAATATTAGGTTATTTATTTGAGATCTTGTTTTCTCACATAGGCATTTATTGGTATAAGTGTCTCTTTAAAAGATTTTTTTTGCTCTTAAGTTTTGGTATGTTGTCTTTCCATTTTTATTTGTCTCAAGATATTTTTAAATTTTCTTTTTAATTTCTTCATTGACTCGATTTTTCAGGTGTAGATCAATTTCTATGTATTTGCAAAGATTCAAAATTTTCTCATGCTTTTGATTTCTAGTTTTGTACCATGATGGTCAGAAAAGAAAGGGGACATGACTTTGATCCTCCTCAATTTGTTTAGACTATTTTTTGGCCTAAGATACAACCTACCCTGGATAATACCCAGCTATTTAGATAGAAAATTATTAGAGAGTTGCAAAGACTGTATATCTAGACTACCTAAATACAAATTCTGGTTCTAGTATTAACCATCTCTGTGGCCTATGGAAAATTAATTAATCTGTCCACACCTCAGTTTCTTCATTATGAATTACAGGAATAATAACAGTATGAAATGTTTAATGAAAATGAAACTTCCAGCACAATTGCAAGGACAGTCTGTTTTCAGAGCTAAAAATGTACAGAATACTCTCATACTTTTTCTAAAAGGTTCCATTTTCATTAAGCACTTTATGTCCTTCTGTGTAATTTCAAGGTTAAAAAACCCTAGATAACTGATCTCAGCAAAATTTTGCTAATGGTGTTACCTCTGGTACTCCAAGATGATAAAACTAAAATATAAATACACGAAAAAAATTTTTGTTTGAAAGTTATTCAAGGATCCCACGTGAATGTGAGGATTTTTATTGTTTTCCCACCAGGATACATATGAAAGATGATGTTAATGAGATTAACACAGTCCCATAGACTAACTGCAGAGCTCTTTGTGTATATTGAATGTGGTAATCCTTATCTTTCCCAGGAAGTCATTTAAGAATGCCAGCAAATAAACTTGGCATTTTAAAAATAGATTTTATTTTAGAACAGTTTTAGGTTCATGGCAAAATTAAGCAGAAACTGCAGAAATTTCTCATATACCTACACACAACCTCACTATTATTCATTATTAATAATTAACCTTGTTATTAATATCTTCAGTCAAATTAGTACATTTGTTACAAGTGATGAATCTACATTGACACATCATTTTTACCCATAATCCATAGTTTACATTAATTTTTACTCTTGTTGTTATTGGACAGTCTCTGGATTTGGACAAATATACATGGCATGATTAAAAAATATGGTGAATGCTTATTTTTTACAAATGTATCACAACTGGTTTCTTTCATGGCTGTTTTTAGTATGGCTGTCGTGGCTGCCAAGATGTCCTGAAATGATTCAAAACATTTACCTTGCATGGTCATTTTCACTTTAAAGAAGGGTTGAAAGTCACAGGGTGCCAGATCAGTAGTGTTTTCACGAGCCTACCTTTCCATTGGGTGGCACTTGGCAGCAGCATTCCACATGTATTTATTTTATTTTATTTTTTATCACACCTCATAAAGACACTCATGAAAGAATTTCTAGAGCTGCTCCAGAAAGTGACAAGTGACAGAATAAGTGTGTTCAAAGCAAGGAGGATTATTCTGAGAGGGGTTAATGACAATGTGTTTTTTGTTGTAATGATTTTTTATTTAAACTTTCAGGATATATTTCAATCACAGAACATATGATTTTTATCTGCCATTATAGTATCATACAGAGTTGGGCGTGGTGACACACGCCTTTAATCCCAGCACTTGGGAGGCTGAGGTAGTGGAGCGTTGTGAGTTCGAGCCTGGCTTGGGCTTCAACTCAAGTGCAAGGCTGGCCTGAGCTATATGGTGTGACCCTGCCTCAAAAAACTAGGGCCGGGAGTTTGGCTTAATGGCTTAAGCACTTGTCTGGCAGGCGTGAGTTTGAGAGTTCAATCCCCAGTGCCAAAAAAAAAAAAAAAAAAGCCAGAAAAAACCATATATATAGATATAGATATAGATATATATATAGATATAGATATAGATATACTCTCACACAGGGTAGTTTCAGTGCCTTAAAAGTCCTTCATGTTCTGCCCGTGGGATATTAATTTGCCACGAAAAGTAAATGATTTGAGTATTGCAAAATTTAATGACCAGTAATAATACTGACAATAAACATCAGAAGATACTCTGAGTAATGATGATCACTGAAGTTGAGAACTAGCTAAATTGTCAGAGTGCTTCACCTTCAAGCTGGAAATGGTGGCTTATGCCTGTGATCCCAGAATTCTGGGAGGCTGAGGCAGGATTGCAAGTTAGTGATTTGAACAACTTAGTGACTTGATAAAACCCTGTTTCAAAATAAAAAATAAAAAGAGGGCTGGAGATATAGATCATTGTGAAACCCCTGGGTTCAATCCTGAGCACCAAAAAAAGAAGTGCTTCACCTTACAGATGAAAGAGGGAAGGTCAGTTGCTCAAGGTCACACAGTGGTGAGTGGCTGTGGGGCCACTTGATTTTGGGCTCAATCACTTAGTCTTCAGAGAGTTGTTAGTCTCCTGCACCTTAAGTTCAATGCTCAATATAATAATGAAAAAGACTGTCTACTTCAAAGACTGGGGAACTGGAGTGGGAAAATTTATAGATAAAGCATGAATGCAAAAGCACATAATGGAGGCATATAGGAGTTTGTAAAAGCACAAATCAGGAGAATCAAATTGGCCTTAACAGTGAGGTTGTGAAAGACTCTGCAAAAGAAGTGATACCTACACTGAACCTAAATAATGAATGGGAGACAAAACATATTTGACCACTTGTGTTAGTCAGTTTTTCATCACTGTGACAAAATACCTGACACAAACAGTTTAAAGAAAGAAAGGTTTATTTTGGCTCACAGTTTCAGAGGTTTCAGCCTGTGGTCAGTGGCCTCCATTACTGTGGGCCTCTGATGGGGCAGAGAAACAGAGAAACAGAGAGACAGAGAGAGAGAAGGCATGGTAGAGCAGAGATACCTCATGTCAGCCAGGAAGCAGAGAGGATGCAAGAGCAAGAGAACTTGTGCTAGTGGGGTTCCTCCTGTTTTTGTTCCATCTGTGCCATCACCTAATGGTACTGTTTACATTCAGGGTGGGTCTCTACCCTCAATTTGCTGCCCCACATGCCAAATGTCTCTGGAAACATCCTCACAGACACACCCAAAAGTGTGATTTACTAATTTCCTAGGTGTTTCTCAATCCATTCAAGATAATTGTCAAGGTTAAAAATCACACCAGTTGATAATATTAAGGTAAGACCTAGTCTAAAAATGGTATTACAGAGGAAAAAAATATCTTTACAATAATTCTACACTTAAAATCTTAGCCAAAGACAGAACATTTATCTGAGTAATAAAAAATAATACTCATTTATTTATTGTTAAGTATTCAAAGGATCTGTAATAGAATTTCATGTATTTCTCCAAGTGGTTCCATGAATGAGGAAGGGCAAGTATAATCAACCTCTCAAAGAATAGACTAAAATGAATTTAGAAATAAATAGGCAAAATTACAATGAATGTGATCCTTTTGATTTTTTTCTTTGAAACATGAAAGAGCCTCTGGTTGCTCAAACACACTATTCATCTATGGAGCAGAATTTTGTCCATTGGAAAGTAAAACCATCATAGTCATGTCAGTAACATTTTTACCAATATCAGATTGTATTTTAATTAAACTACTCCACCCTAGCCTTTCACCCCACATTCACAGGATGTTCCTATTTTTCCTCTGATCATGTCTAATTGACTGAAATTAGGTGTTTTGATTCTGACTCTATAAAGCAAGGCTAACCAATCAGATTTTCGTCATGGAAGATTCGGTTATTAGCCCCAACTTTTCACCCTTCTTTGCATCTAAGTGCTTTTATGGTCTCATTATGGGCAGAGAGTGATTTCACACCCTGGACTTTGGGCTTGCCATATCACTTTTTTGACCAATGGCCTGTAGGTGGTAATGTCAGTGTACCATTCTGAGCCAAGAATTTAAGAGGCTTTGTGGGTTTCTGCTCATTTGCCTGTGCCTCTGTCATTTCATGATAAAAGTTTCTCCTGGACAAATTTTGCACCTGTATCCTTGTCTTAGAATGTATGTATGTGGAGCAGAGCTGCTCCACTGAGGTCAGTTGACCCTTGGCTGACCCACAGATCCATAGGCATCTGTAGCCACTAGAGTTGAGTTTCTTGGTAGGTGTTCCTGTCTGTGGGAGGATGGGTTGTCACTGGATTAAACTGGGGAAACGGGGATACCATACAGATTCCAGAAATTAAGCAGAATTACTAGGCCTGTGGAGCAAAGTCAGAGCATGGTTTCTACAAGCTTTTCTTGAAGCTGAGTCACTTGAAAATAAGTGTAGTTTCAATTTTAGATCTGTGGGTCAGCCAGGAGTCAAATTTAGTGGCACTGATCTTGACTGCTGGAGACCTTGGGAACAAATCAACCCATCTCCTAAGTTACAGTGATTGTTGGCTCACTGTCAAGCCAACACCTCAGTCAGTACAATTATATTTCTCACTGTATTTGTTCTTCCAGAAGTTTGAGGGGAGACCATTATTTTTGCTTTGATGGCTGAGAAGGCAGGAATGAGGGTAGAGCAGCTACCTGTTTTGAACCTATCAATGAGAACTTGAGAGTGAATTCTAGTAAATGCAAGAAGTATGACTAAAAAGCAGTAGGAGTACCCTCTCCCTAAGTAGAGAGAGGGAAGCAGAGAAAGCTGAGAGTATTGTTTAAACTCGTAAATGCAGCCCAGCTAAATCTAACTCTATTCCCTGGATTTGCCAGATACCAGGCCAATAAATCCCTTCCCATCATTTATCTTAAACTAGCTTGGAATAGGTTTCTCCTTTTTCTAACTGACAGTCTTGACTAATCTGGAAGGGTCACTAAGATAGAGAGGAGGTAAGCCATTGTGGGAACTAGGTCTGCTTTATTGGCACACATCTCAACTTCTTGAAGTGTAGGAGAGAAAGGCAGTACAATTCCTCTGAAGACAGAAAGAAAATGGTGAAGTAATGAAGGAGACTGAATCAAAAAGTTTTAGGCTTAATTCAACTTACACACTAATTGTTACGCAAAGTTCTGTTTAAGGTTTTTAAGACGATGTTTTTGGAGCATTACTAGTGTGTACTGGCTGACATGTACAGCCTGGATTCAAAATCTATCTTCATCACTTATTGTGTGAGTCTTAATCTCCAAGTAGCAGCCTCTTCTGTAAAATTAGTGATAAAAATAGTGTTTATCTCTTGTAGTTGTTGCAAGAATTAAATGAGTTAATTCACACAAATCTTTTAGAAGAGTGCTCAATCAACATAATAAATGATACTATTATTATGCTTGCTTTCATTTCTCATATTTGTTGCATTGATTTGGAAGGGAATGAGGGTAGTTTGCAGGGGTGGGATCAAAGAAGTGTGGAGAAGAAAGCTTAGTAGATGATAAAGAACCCAGGACTTCCAGAACTGCTTCAGAAAGTGGCAATAATAGTAAGATAAGTTTGTTTGAAACAAGGAGGAGTATTTTGAAGGAGATAAATGACAATGTCTTTTACTGTAATAAATGTTTTTTAAAAAATTTAAACATTCGCCATATTTTTCTGTCATACCTTGTACTTCTACTGCATCCTTTGGGGTACAGATGAGGCACAATCCTGTCTAGGTTCAAGGGAAGATGACATACATCCTACTACTTAAAAAGTAAAGTGTCAAGTATTCATGGCCACAAAAATAAAACTTCCACAATGACCTTCCTTTTATTTCGAAGTTCTGTCTATGTAGATTGACTCTGTAAGGACTGTTGGCTAGTCCTATCCCAGGCTATCTAATGTCCTTCAAGGCATGTATCATGAGATGTTACCTTCTTTGCTTAAAAGCTCTGGATGTACAGCCTCTTTGTCCTGCTGCTTATTTCTAACTAGAGAGATATTTATCTTTCCTCCATGTGCCATGTCCACCTGCATGTCCACCTCCACTCTCCTCTTTCTCAGTTCCTCTGAAAGGAGGCCACATCCTTTGAAGCAGCTAATCCACAGTGAAACTATCGTTACTCTATCCTCACATTAGCACCCACTTTGAAAGTCTCATTCATCTCAGGGCAATGTACACTGGTATGGTGCCATTCCCAGTTCCACAGTCTGTAGTGCAAAGGCTTCCAGATTAGGTCCCTTTGGTTTAATAAAATTTCCTTGCTAAACCCTCTTTAATGGAGGATGAATTGGTAAGATGTAGGAATTATCTGTGCTACCAAGAGGAATGAAAGTCCTGAGCAAATTCGCTGCTTTTCCTGCAGAAACCCTTTCTAGGGGACGGAGAGCCACTGGACAATGATCTTTGAAGACAGTGCTAATTATGACTCTGGTGATTTTTCCAAGACTTATCTAGAAATAAAGCATAATCCTGAGACTTGCTGTATTAAAAGTTTTAAAACAAATATTGCCACAAGCAATACATTATGCAGATAGGTGCAATAAATCTCAGTGTTACTATATTTAATATTTTGAATTTCTGAAGGAGTTTGGTTTTCTGCCAAAATAATCTGAAACACTAGAATCCCATTAGTTATTAAGAACAAATAAAGTGGGAAGTTGTCAATTTGTAAACTAATTTTAGATTTATAAGAGGAAAAGTAAACTAAGTTATTTTAAAGGGCCACAAACTTCTTTTACACTTCTAAATGTAATTATGGCACAACCAACATAGATTATGCTAACCAAAGTGTAACTTTAAGATAGGACTAAACAAGAACTTTCAAGCCCCAAGAAAAATATTTATGAACAGTCTAAAAGAGGAATAATGGTAGTTTATAAGATAGATTGGGAAATAAGATTCAAAGCAATATTATGTACAAACCATATGTTATGCTTAGAAAGCCCCTGAAGCTCAGAAGCAAAAAACTAAGATAAAATAAAAAATCATGAAATTAGAAAGCTAGTTCTTAGGAGTTGAAAGATGTTGTAATTATTCTGGTTGTGATTGAAGGTGCATGCAATTCATTGTAAGTACCAAACCACTGTATTTTCCTTCCTGAAATCTCACAGAAAAGCCATTGCAGTAAGTTGAAGAACACCAAACTGAAAAAAAAAAGGTTGATATGACTTTCGTCATCACCTCATGGACCAAATCAAAAAGACTGTAAAACTGATTGCCCCAATCATGAAAAAGTAAACTGGCCAAGAAAACAAGAGTTCTCTCAAAGCTAATTCAGAAGCCAACTAAAATTGGAAATTGATGAGTTATTTTTCTTAATTCTTCTTCGTTTACTACCAGAGAAGCTATATGGTTCAAGAGAGAGAGAAACACACACACACACACACAACCGAACTGTGAAGATACACAGCAGTATTATTAGGTGTGTAGGATGTGGGTTCTTTTCTCTAATAGAGAGCTGAAGCATGCTTCATGGTGGTGAAGGAAAATGAAATAGTTCACAAAATATGAAAGACTTCTGAGCTGAAGATAATCACAGTGTGGTGGAACTCTGCCTTCTCTCTCAGTTTGCCTAAAAGCAGAACAGAGATTTATGGAGACAAAAGATCTTCTTAACCTCCCCCATTTTCCTCCTAATGACAGGAGGTAAATTCTCCTGTACAATCTTATAAGTTCAGGGAAGACTCCAGAGGAATCTGTGAGCAGTCTTCACTCCACCCCACAGTTTTCCCTCCTTTGGAAGCTTAGGGCTACATTTCCTTTGTCTTGTCACTTCTCAAATTTATTGTTCTTTGTTGAAGACAATATATAAGCCAGACTCTAAGCCACTGATTTGAGTTACTTTTGAACTAAACTTTCTCCCCCATGATACGCACTGTGTGTGTTAATAAACTGGCTTGTTTTTCTCTAGTTTAATCTATCTTTTGTTATAGGAGTCTGTCTTTATTACAGATTTACAACAGTTGAGGAAAAATTATATTTTCTCCCCTTCAGTGGGAAGGCCCATAGCTTTCCTAACTCTGGCTAGTTGCCTTGTGTTAGAAAAAGATTTTTGAGAGTCTGCTACAAGATTTGACACTCTCATTAAGAATTTCAGAAGTTAGGGGTATCTCAAAATGTTGGACTCAGAGAAAAAAATTTCTATTGGGTGTTGAAAAATCTGCTCCTTTTTGGAAGATGTAGTACATTTAAGAGACTATAGGTGCTGTCCTACACGACATTCAATTGATCTATTTGTAAGTGAAGCCACCTCTTTTTTTTTTTTTTCCGGCACCGGGGATTGAACTCACAACCTCACGCCTGCCAGGGCAGGCGCTTAAGCCACTGAGCCAAACTCCCGGCCCTGGTTTTTTGAGGCAGGGTCACACTATGTAGCTCAGGCCAGCCTTGCGCTCGCGTTGTAGCCCAAGCCATCCTTGAACTCACAACGTGCCGCCTACCTCAGCCTCCTGAGTGCTGGGATTAAAGGCGTGCGCCACCACGCCTGGCTGTGAAGCCACCTCTTAAGAAAAGTCACCCAAAGAATTTGCTGTGGAGGGTAAGGCCTCTACTGCTGATTCAAGGCTGTTGGGCTGACCCCTGCGACCCTAGTGCAAGGACTGCACAGCAGCTCTGGGTTCTGCAGAACCTCAAAGAAATCTAAAGCTGGTTCAAGAGGGCTTCTCCTGAGCAAAGGTATTTTAAGGTACAGAGCAGACCAATTCCCATGGCATCTTGAAGACTGGTTTTGGTCTCTAACATATTCTAGGAATCTGTTTACTTAGGAAATTCCTCAAATAACCAATATCCAGCTAACAAAAATCCTTGTTTACTTGCAGACATGGCTACTAGTTCACCTTGTTCTACTGTTACCATTGAAAGATAAAAAAATATGATCCTTTTTAAAAGACATAACACATCCAAGAGGTTATAAATCCTGCCTTAGCTTCCCTTTCTACATTTAAAAAAAATTCCTGAAACTTAATATGGAAGGCTTTGAAGCTTTCTTTTGGAGATTTTGTGGGCTCACAGGTGAAGGAAGGAAGGAAGCTGTAAAGGAGAGCATGAGTAGGTAGTACTTCCATCTTACCGTCTTCTCTTGTTGCTCATTTTTACTTTTGTTTTCTAACTTTGGTTGAAGTTGGCAAATAATATCTGGGGAGCCCAGGCACTTTTCTGATCTCTAACCAAGACTTTTCTAGACTCTAGATCCATAGATCCATCTACCATTCTGGTACCTCAATCAAGATAGTTCAAAGACACCTCAAACCCAATACCTGTAATGCAAAAATCTTGATTTTTCTCTTCCTTACCATCTACTCTTACTGCTCTTCCAATTGAACCTTTATGTAACAATTAAAGTTGAAAAGAAAAGACAGTAAAAATGCAAATAAGATCTGATTCTTTGTCTGCTAAAAAGCCTTTAAATGGATTTCAGTGGCCCTAGAATAAAGACCCAAATCTGTAACTGAGACTTGCATGACCTGACTCATGAAGATCTCTGCAAGCTCATCGTGTATCTTTCTCCATCTGGATTTTTCAGCAGCACACAGTAGAAACAGTTTGGAGTACACGAAGTTTCCTAATGTAAGAAAAAGCAAAATGGAGTAGCATTGGTTTGGAAGCATAAAATGAAATCAGGAGGCCATTGTTAATTAGATCTTAGACACCTCTGCAGCTGAACTTTTGAACTGGTCTATAGACATGTCCATCCTGATGAGAACTGACCTTTGTAACACTGTTAACCTTTCTTTAGTATTCTTTTATATAACAGTCGACTTCTCCCAAACTGAGAGATTGAGATCATAACCAATCTCTTTCTTACAAAACAGCTTAACTTCTGCCAGCACCAATCATAATTCCTAACCAACAAATGTTGTAATTACCAACCCTCTGGAGGTTTAAAGCTATAAACAGAGCTACTGTCTAATAAAATCTCTGAGCTCATTGTCAAGTTTGCCTGAATCTGTGTTTTTTCAGATTACCACAAAGAAATGTAATGTAATTTTCTTCGTTCTCTGCTAGGATGACTTTATTCTAGATCATACTAATAGACATCAGTATTTCTGAGAGGAAAGGATGAGAAAGTAAGATGTAGTAGAAGAAGTCAAACTTCGATGCAGATTCAAAAATGCCTCAGACAACTCTACAGGGAATTCCAGGCTGAGTTTTGCTTATCAGAGTTGTCCTGCTTTGGGCCTTTGTGTACCACTCAGCATAACACACGAGTGACTCCAGGCAGGAATTTGAGCAAAATGAATCTCTGCAGCCCTGGCAGTTGCTGGAGGAGCTGGCAGCTGGGGCATATCCTTCCTTGGATGTAGGTCTCTCTTTCTACCATGCCTTGATCTGTGTGAAGCCCATTTTCTTTGTCTACTTCTTCATGACTCACAGAGTACTTTTATTCCTTGGAGTTTTTACCTGTTGTTCCTTTTCCTTGAAGCATTTCTTCCCCAGATCTCTCTCTGATCTCATTATACTTCTTTTTCTTATAGCACATCTCATAGGTTGTAATTTGTACCTTTTAGAGGAATAGGTTATTTGACAAATTATTCTGCATAATTATTTGTGTATTGATTAATTCCCCTACTGTAGCATAGCCTCAATGGGACAGCATTTTATGTAGTTAATCTTTAGAAATCATTGGTGCATTAATATAAAATAAGTGCTTCATAAATATTTGTTGAATGAACAAATGAATGAATGATTGGAAAGGCAACCTGGAAGCTATAGGGTCCTACTGAAAGAAGTACCCGAGGTGGGAGAAGGGTATCAGTGGAAAGATGGAATTCTATTTAAATACACATTCAACTAATGTGTAGAACTGGCTTCTTGATGATGAATCACATGATTTCCCAATCAGAAATTTAAATTGCAAATTATTCTACTTTTCTAAGGTCTCTATTTTCCTAATGTTGAATTGAGCATATATTTGAGGTCTGGTAAACCATTGTTGGGCAGAATCCAGACAGGAATTCTTCTTAACACTACATCTCATGAGTATTTTCCTCCAGATTTATGTCCTTATGATTGTCAGTAAAAGTCAACATTCTGTAATCTTCTTTTCAGGAGTTTTTCAAGATCAAGAGATCTAACACCCAAAGTGTGATTAGCCCTGAAATCAACCAAGTCTTCACACGGTTGCTCTGGAAAAATTCTAAATGGGCAAGGTTCAGCCTGGCAGTTCATTCAGGCCTGTCTCACAGGCAGGCAGGGTGGAAACAAGTGCTCTTGACATGATCTCTGCACATGCCTGGTAGTGTTTCCATGTGGGAATTCTTTACTAGCATGTCTCAAGAAAGTTACATATTTTTCTGTATCTCCATCCACAGAAAAGGCAGTTGAGAAATCAAGAAAATGAGGAAATGTATTATAGTATCTCAATTCTCCTACAAAAATTAAAGTTTGACAATCAAAAAAGAAATCTTGGATTGGCAAAGGAGCCCACTTCCATCAAATGGAAGACAAGAAGAAGCACTGTCCTGGTGAGTGGGAGGGTAAAGTCAACATTTTGGGGTCAGAAGCACATAGAAATCATCACAATGCAGTCAGTCTTGCTTGTAGCTCTTGCTATCTAATAACTGTGTATTGTGGGCCTGTTTTCTGCCAATAGTGAGTCATGCTTGCAAGTAAAATAAATATTAGTCAGTTTATAGACATAGCATACTTTAAACAAATCCTGTGAGCACCGTTCCAAGAAATAACAAGTTTAGGGAGCAAAACAAATCCTGAATTTGGCAATTTTGGTATGTGATTCTATGTAGTGCTGTTAAGCTTGCTGAGAGATACAAACATAATATTATTTAAACATTGCTTAATAATATTTGCTAGCATTTCACAGTTTAAATATCTGCTATTGGCCACAGTCTTGTGTACATATTATACAACTTAGTATTTCTATTGAAGTTTTTCAGATTTCCTCAAGTAATAATGAGTAAAGAATATGGAAGATGATGGAAGCATTTTAAGAATAGCTTGGGATTCTGAGAATGCCTGAGAATTCTTATTTCTCATTTCTGAATCCCGGAAACTAGTAACTGTTAGGTATTTGGAAGTACTATCCTGGTGTGCATCCCAAGTCCTCCTAGATTCATGCAGCAGTAACTTTTCCTGTCAGTTTTTTCATGTAGGCCTTGTGTAGGTGGCTGTTTCTACTTGATTCCTCAGTTGGAGGCTGCTTTCTTGTTTTAGCTCTGTGTACCATCCTGAGCTCAGCTTCACTGACTGAGGCCTTGGCTTCCTGTCCAACTCCTTTTGGATCTGCCCCTTCATCTGCTCCAGTGGACGTCACTCTTCATGTCCAGTGTGGAGGCTGAGTTGTTGCTATATCCCAGATGGACCTCCTGAAGAATTATGTGCTGCTTATTTCCTGTTTGTGTCTTTCCTCTGGCAGTAGATGGATTCACTCTTTGCTTCTCTGCCCTATGCTGTGTTACAAAAGGGTGACTGGCAGACTGCTTCACCCAAGTCTCTTTGGGCTAAACTTTGGTTCACAAGCAAAATTCAGCCAACTGCCTATGTTTTTAGGCAAAGTTTTATTGTTTATTAGTCATCTACAGCTATTTTCATATTCTAATAGTGGAACTGAATAATTGTAACACAAACTGTATGGCCCACAAAGTCCAAAATATTCATCTGGATTAGGTGAATGAGAGGCTCCAACATTAGATCAGAGGGCAGGAGTTGCCTGCTTTGGTGCTCACTTCTAGCAGCAGCAGCATCTCTCCTGGCTTACCGCTCACAGCAGAAGGCCCTCTTTCCAAGACTGCAGCTAAGTTGAGCTGGAAATTTAGGAGTAGTAATGGCTTCAGGCTGTTATTCATCTCTTGGTAATGCAGTGGTCCTTGTTGGTTAATTCTGCTCATAATTTTGTAAGAAAATCTTAATTAAAGTCTCTTCATTTGAACTATCTGGGGGTGAATTTACCTGGCAGGATCTGGCTAATTCAAATTCACATGCATGCATATTTTTCACCTTGGCCACATACTAGAGCATACTTCCTTGGCAAAGGATACCTGTCTATGTTGAACCAGAGTCTTTGGTGTCTTGGGCAAGGTGATTAGTCTGGTTGGTAGCTCAGCAGTCCTCGTTACCAAGTGAGTGTCCCTGGTCCAAACTTTGCCCTTAAGAACAGCATATGCCATTCTGTTGAACCATCTTTAAAGTTCCAGTATGCTCTATGGCTGACTCATACAAATGACATCAAAAAGCAGTAAATCTCTTTATACCTTTCTTTAGTAAAACATGATGAGTTTAGGAATTTCCATGAGTTAAGCTGGTTTAAACATCTCTGCTATATCTAGACCAGATGTTTTTAAAAGGGAGTTTGAATTGTTTCTTCTTTCAACTCTTATATTATCAGAAACACGAGGGAGTCCATATTTATGAGGTTTTTGTTGGGGAGGGAGTATAACAACATCCACTCTAAATCTGGCTTTTTATAGTTTTATTTTAATTTGATGAAGTGATTTTCAGATCTTTTCTCTTACTACCCAGAGGTTCTATAGTTTTTGACATTTATTTCTTTGGTAATTATAAAACAAACTAATATTTTTGCAATTTCAGCTAAAACAGAGGTTGCCCCAAACCTTTTAAAGAACAAAAATAAAAATTTTATGTTTTTAATGGTATATACCATTTGAAATGTTAACTAAAGAATATAAATTTGATCACAGAAGATTATGGAAGGAATAACATTTGAAAATAAGAAATACTCAAGTAAAAAATTCATATGCAGTGCTCTTCACTTCAATAATCTTTTCCTCTTTACCTCTCTGTTGGACCATTTAAAATTCTATGTACAATAATTAATTAAATAAAAAGCTACACTCACACTGAGTGATGTTATATAAATATTTTAGTAATACAGGTGTTGTATCTACGAACCTGATGGTAGTATGTTATTTACTAGTAAAATAGCATAGGATAATAAGTACCACACAAATAATTATGGACACTTTACAGTTTACAATGTATTTCTGCAAACACTATCTCATTGATCATCATAATCTTATAAGTAAACATTATTGACTCCAACTTTAAAGTAGAGACATTGAGGCTAAATTAGTTGTTCCGTGTAGTATGTTTTCATGTTGTTAGTGGTGTCAAGGAAAGTGTGGAAATGGAGGTTGATTTGTGGGACTTCAGTAGGACCAAACATGAACTTGTCAAATAGAACTGGCTGCAGAGAATGGTGTAGCAAGAAGGTTGGGGCAGACCGATCCCAGGAACTGACAGGTAGAGCAAGTCGGGGCATGATTGAGGTGATATGCAACATCAAGGGAGAAATTGTATCAGTAGAAAGGGTTAGATACCGAGTTATTCCGGAGTGCTCAGTAGAAAGTCCCAAGTAGAAGTTCAGTGCCATGGACTCCCTTAAGACAGGAGGCAGAGAAATGACCATTAATGGTGTTCATTCTAGGTTCCACTTGTGCGAATGCTGAGCCTCTTGTTAATGTATCTTACCTCTGTCCCATCAACTGGCTCTGTGTGTGTGTACTTTCAGTAGCAGAAACAGGGATAATGAAGGTAAAACATTAGGCAAGGCTAAGTCTGGAAGAACAATTCTCTGTTGTTTTGCTTCACACTCTACACCTTCCACTATACTTCACTACCAGTCACAGACTATGCAGGGCAGAAAATAAAGAAGAGATAAAGACACAAAGGTCAAGTGAACAACTGATGTACAGAGAGATGGGTAAAATCAAGAAAAGTTTCATGATGCAATTGAAGATTTAGCTTCTTCTCAAAAGAAACAGAACTTGTCACCTGCGACTTGTGACCCTTAATACAGGCAAATAGCACCAAATTGCGCTAAAGCTCAATCCTAGACTTTATCACATTCTCAAGGGAATAGTTTTGTCAGCTTTCTTCCTCTTGTCTTCTAATATTTGTTCTTTGTTACAAAGACTGAGTAAAGTGAATGATCCTGCCTCCCAGTTTTCATAGATACAAAAGTTCTTTAGGGTTGCCCCCATTCAATATGGCAGAGATTAGCCACACATAACTATAAAATGCTTGAAATGGGGCTACTCTTAATGAAGATTTACCATAAATGTAAAATATACACTGAGTTTTGGTTTGGACAATATTTCATGCCTATGTCTTGTACTCTGAGTAACTACTATGAAGATAGCAATATGTAATGTTTTCATTATTGTTACTCTTCTACTAGCCTGTTTTGAGACTTTGCTTTATTTTTATTTTTATTTTTATTTTTTACTCTGTAAAATAAAATAAAAAGGATTTGCATCCTAAAACAAGTAAAATTTCACTCATGATTTTTATATTGATTACATGTTGAAATAACACTATGTTGAGTGCATTGGATCAAATAAAACATTATTGAAGTCAATGCTACCCCTTTTCCTTTACTCTTTAGATGTAGCTATAAGAAAATTTAAAATTGTATGTGTGGCTCACATCTTATTTCTATTGGACAGTACTTTCTGGAGAAGAACCAGGTTCCTAAAGTGTTGCTTCATTTCGGCCTTTGCCAAGCGATTCTCTCTCCTCCAGGCTAGTTTTAACAAGTCAAATAATGCAGATTTCATAATTGGAAGGAAGGCCGCAAGTCATTTGGAAATTAGGTGATGAAACTGCAATGGGATCATAACTCCTGCATGACAATTTGCTTTTCTGAGCTTTCTTATTCCAAATGGAATAGTCACCGCTCTGTTCTCTCCAACTAATTTGCATCTTATTTTCTTTCTGTCAGAAATGTCATTTCCTGTGATTGATGAAACCATCCATGATAAGTGCAAAAACAAGGCCACCATATTACTCAAACTGGATTTACTACAAATATTTTCATCCTCTGGATTGGGAAGAATTCATACAGTTGCTTAGAAACCCTTTTAAAAAATCACGATGTTTAGTTACTTCCAGAAATAGAAGTCAGGATTACAGGAACAAAAAGTATCACTAACCTTCCAAGTATGAAGGAAATTGATACAATGTCTGGCAGAAAAATTCTTCTTTCATCCTCAGTCATACCTACACGTGGGCTCTCAATTGGCCATTTTTGATTCAAGGGTTTTAGGACCATCTTGATGGCTTTCTATACAATTAATTAGATTGACTATGTAGTACATCTGATTTACTTACCAAAGAGTCAAGTCGGTTTTTATATATGATTTTTGAAAGTCTGTAGTCTTCATTTTATGAACACATCTGAATCAGTATCAGCAGTGTTAGAACTTTATAATAATTATTACTTCAAAATAAGGAAGATACATCAAATGAA
Organism: Dasyprocta punctata; assembly: GCA_004363535.1. NCBI lineage: Eukaryota > Metazoa > Chordata > Mammalia > Rodentia > Dasyproctidae > Dasyprocta > Dasyprocta punctata. Next base: position 75,901 of record RJWM01005096.1, on the reverse strand, counting down.
AAGAAACAGACTCTTTCTTTTAAGAGGCAACTAGGACCAATTATGTGGTTGTATTTGCTCTCATGGTGCATTTTTCCTGGTTTGCTCTAGTTTCCATTTTATTGCCTTTTAATTATATTTCATGTAGTTTTCCATTATATAAAATAAATATATTTGATATATTTTTACAGTATCAGCACAGGCTTGCTTCTTGGTTTTATTATTACTTTGTTACAAGTAGTAAAATTCGCTTGAATTTTAAGACACAAATAGATTGTTTTAACCACCACTAACAGGATAGAGAACAATTCCAACACTGCCCTAAATTCTCCTCTTATCCTTCTTGCAGTAGGCACTCTCCCTACCTTGATAATCACTAATCTGTTTTCTCTCCCTGTAATTCTGCCTATAAACAATGTCTTATGAATGGTATCATATAACACATGTGTAACCTTTTGAGATAGTTTATTTAGCATGATGGGTTTGAGATTCATGTTAATAAATCTACTGATATGTGTTGTTGAATTTATCCTTTTGATTGCTGAGTATAATATGATTATTCAGTCACTTATTGAGGGACATTTGGGCTGTTTCTGGATTTTTGCTGGCAACAAATAATGGTGCTATAAATACTCACATAATGGTTTTTGTGTGACTATAAATTTCATTTCAGTAGGATAAATACCAAGTGATGAAATTACTGGGTCACTCAGTAAGTGTATGTTAAAGTTCATAAGAAAATGTCAAACCATTTTCTAGAATGGCTGTACCATTTTGCATTCTCAACAACAATATATGAGAAGTTTAACCTTCCAGTAGCCTCACTGGCAAGAGGTATTATTGGTATTTTTCATTGTATATTCTAGTAGAGACATAATGACATCTCATTGTGGTTTTCGTTTGCATCATTAATTACTAATGAAGTTCAGAATGTTTTCCTGTTGTTTATTTGCCAGCATATATCTTTTATAGTCAAATATCTATTCAAATCTTTCACCTGGCTTTTAAATTTTATTTTTGTAGAGCTTTACATGTCTTTTGTCAGACATCTGACTTTCAAATACAGTATTTCTCCCAGTGTGTGGTTTGTCTTTTCATTTACAGTGTCCTTCACAGAGTAAAGGTTTAAATTCAAATTTCAGATGTCCACTTTTTCAATTTTTTCTTTTGTATATTTTGATTTTAGTGTCATAGCTAAGAAATCTTTCCCTAACCTAAAGTCACAAGGAGTTTTTTCTATGTATTCTTCCCAGAGTTTAGGTATTTGATCCATTTTTGGATTTTTTGTATACAATGTGGGATACCAGGGCAAGGTTTATTTTTATATGGTTATCTATTTGTCCCAGCATTAGTTATTGAAAACTGTCGTTTTGCTGTTGAATTTCCTTTGAATCCTTGTAAAACTCATTGCATACATTGTACTTGAATGGGTCTATTTTGGAATTCGCCATTCTATGTGTTTATCTTTTTACCAATACCACTTTTTCTTGATTACTACACTTTTAAATATGTCTCAATATCAGATAGTGTGAATCCTTCAAATTTCCTTTTGAAAATTGGTTTAGTTATTCCAGTTCTTCTATATTTTCACAAAAGTTTTAGAGTAATCTTGTCCCACAATGAATCTGGACGGAATTTTCATTGAGATTGCTAAAAATATGTGAATCAATTTGGAGAGAATTGCCCTCTTAACAATATTGAGTCTGCCAATACGTAAACACCAGAGTCTCTTCACGTAGATCGTTGAATTCTTTCATTAGTAAATTTTAGTTTGCCTCATACAGATTCTATACTTTTTAATAGATTTACACATGAGTAATTCATACATTTTACTACAATCGTAAATGAAATTTTTCTTTAAATTTCAGACTCTAACCCAGAGCTTTAGCCTTCCATACTTTTGCATACTTCTTGTGACTGACGCTAACTTGGAATAAAGTAATGGGTGTAAAGAGACCATGATGCTGCTACTGCTGCCCGCACTGACAACACTTTTGCCCAGTGTAATGCAGGGAAAATTAGAAAAGGCTCTTCCATTCCACATGGGCAGCCACTGCCATACCAGTGGGAAAGTGGTGTGTTTTCTTTGCTAGCACTCAGAATGACTTCAGGCTGTTTCTATCCTATTCTGTTGCTCATTCTTGCGAATCCAAAGGGATTTGACTCCCACTGAATCCCACCCCTGCCTTGTTGGTTCTTTGGCTAGAGAGAATGAGCTTGTCTTGAATCTTTCTTTATATCTGTGCCTCTTAGCAGTTTTGGTTTGGGGCTACTGTAGAATTTATGCCAGGAAAGAAAAAAATACAGGTAAGTCATTTCTGGTTTTCCTTTGAGTTCTGGATTTTATACACGTTCCACCTGCTCTTATCATTCTTTCATAACCTTCTTATATGTATTTTGAATGGTTCTCATTTGTATCCAGTTGAGGAGCCAGAGTGGAGTATATTATTTCCCATTTTTACTGGAACTGAAACTCATCTACTTTGCTTTTGCAAAGATATGATACTTATAGTGTGAAAAGAAAAATGTCTGATACGTAGTGCTTTGCTTGAAATTGTCCTCCCAATTTCAAGTGGTGGAAATTTAATCTCCAATGCAATACTGTTGAGAGGTGAGGCTTAGTAAGATGTGATTAGATCATGAGGGCAAGGCTTTTATGAATGTGTTAATGTAGTTATTGTGGGAGCAAGTCACTTATCATAAGAAAATGTTATAAAATTGGGTCTTGCCCTTTACATGCTCACTCTGTCTCTGTCTCTTGTACTTTCTTGCCTTTCTGCCATGTTGTGATAGAGCACAGGCCCTTGCCAGATGCCAGCACTATTCTCTTATAACTCTCAGCCTCCAGAATCATGTGCTGAATAACTTTCTATGCTCAATAACTTATCAAGTCTGTAGTATCCTGTTATAGCAACATAAAATGGACTAAGACAGTGAGTATTTTTAAATATGGATTCCTAGGTCTCCTACTTAGAAGAAATAAATCAGAGTATTCTGTCAATAGAGACTGATAACTTACATTTTAAAGAATACCCCAGGGGATTTTAATGGCATAGTTAGGTTTCCTATTTTTCCTAGACTTATTTTCAGATGAAAAACTAAAGGCTAAATGGTATTCTGTTCACAATCCATTTCATTCTTTGTTGCTCCCCTTTCCCTGTGTGCACAATATTTTGTGTTACCAGAGAATATTTTCCCACTGCATTAGGGATCATTTTCACACTTGAATGTTTAAAACACAAGGCAATGGAAGAAGATAACTGGGGAAAACTGGCTACTTGTGATTTAGATTTTGTGACTGGTAATCCTGATGTATCAACTTCATTGCATTAAGAAATGCCTAGCATATAAGTAATGGACATTCCTGAGTGTGCCTGGGTAGGTCATGGAAGCATGACCTTGAGTTATATATCTGGTCCCCTGGCCATTCCTCTCCAGCACTGTCCTTCTGCTCTATTTCCTGGCTGCCATGAAATAAACAGCTTTGCTTTTCCACACATTTCCACCATAATATTTCTGCCTTGGAGCCAGCTGACCATTGACTGAATTCCCAAAACTGTGAGTCCAATAAACCTTCCTTTTTAAATTGTGGGTAAGTGTAAGATATTTTATCTAGCAATGAGAAAGCTGACTAATATAGAAAATTAGTACCAAAGAAGTGGTGTCATTGCTGAGACTGTATCTGACTATATGGTTTAGAAATCCTTGCAACTGGTTTATGGGAGCAGTTTGAAAAAGTTTGGGGAATTGTGCTAGAAAATCCAGAGAATGGGATAAATAGAACTTGATGAAGATTTCAGTTGAATCTCAGAAGATCAGAATGCTGGTAGAAATATGGTTAATAAAGGCTAAGCTTAGGAGGTTTCATTGGGAATAAGGACTCCACTGGCAGTTGGTCTAGAGGACAGGTGTACTACACTTTGGAAGAAAATTTGTCTACATTTTGTTCATGTCTTGAGACATTGCAGGAGACTAAGATTAAGGACAGCAGGCTAAGGGTGAAGGAAGTTTCAAGGCATCCCATCATTTAAGCTGCAGCCTGAGTACTGCTGATTTGCTTTTAGCCAGACTTACAGTGAGCATTAGGTGCAAAAGGTAGAGCATAAGATTTTGTAAGATTTAAATTTTGGTTCAGCAAGGCAGTGTAGTACATTACATTAGTGAAACAATGCTTGTCCAATTCTTTCTGAGGAATTGCATTAGAAAACAAATAATTTTAGTAATTATAGATAAGTTACCTTGCAACTAATGGTTGCTTTTGTGTTTCTTTTTTTTTCTAGAACATTATCGAAGAAGAATAAATGAAAACTCTCTCTTTCCCCTTATTCATTCTTTCCTTTTGCTTTTAGAGTTTCATTTATATAATTTATATAATTTTGTGTAAAGTGTTTTTAATACGTGGAAAACAAATAGATGGGGTTATCAAGGGGAAAAGATAGTGGAGGAAAGAAATTTGCAAAATTGGTAGGCCTCAGTCGCATGGGACCCCAGAATTTACTTAGGTTTCTCATACAAATTAAAGGACTATGTCAGTGCTTCTAATTAGCAAGTTGCATCTTCATACATCACTTTACTACCTACCACTGAAAAATTTTATTCTTTTTTTGTTTGTTTGTTTTATAGAAGAAAGGTGAAACAAACTGGGCATAGTGGCACATGCCTCTAATCTCAGCACTCAGGAGTCTGAGGCAGGAGGATCGTTGCGAGTTTGAGACCAGCCTGGGCTACAAGGTGAGTTCAAGGCCAGCCTGAACTGCATAGTGCCAGGTGCAAGGTTGTGAGTTTGATCCCCGGTACCTAAAAAAATAATAAAAAATAAAGAAAAAGAAGAAAGGCAAAGCAAGTCTTCACACAAGATGATAGGAGAATAACAATAGTTGGTACACTGCATAGTATTATCTTTAAAGTAGTTACTTAGAGTACAAGATATGGGCATAAAAAATTCTCCAATTGATATAAGCCCAAACCTTCCTTTCCTATGAACTAAGAGACACTAATAGTATAACTAACTTGCATTTTTTTCTCTCTTTTCCTTTTCCTTTCCCTTTTCTCCCATCCTAGTTCCTTTTTCCTTTTTAACAATTTCTTCCCATTTCACAATCACTGTTGAGGACCACTTTTTATCCTGAAAAATAATTTAAGAGAATATTTTCATTTTTTCAAAAGAAACATTTGCAAAACACTTGTGTGAAGCTAGGAAACTAATTTATATATTATAATATAGTCTTTTACTTGCTAATTGACCTAGGATTTCTGCTTCTAGGTATTTATCAAAGAGAAATGAAAAATACACGTCATGTCACAAAATACACAAAAACGTTAGAGTAGCCTAACTTACGATAGTCCAAAACGTGAAACTATTTAAATGTCCAACTTTTAGAGAATGGATAAACAAATTGTCATGCATTTGTACAGTGGAATACTAGTCAGAAATTGGATATAAACTACTTATGCATGCATTGACATGGATGAATCTCACAAACATTATGCTGAGTGAAAGATACCAAATGCGAAAGAACAAAGAGGACACATACTGCATGATTCTATTTATGAAGTTCTAGAATCAGCAAAAGTGATTTATAGTGTGGAAAAAAGAAATTAGAATAATGCTTGTGTCTGGGTTGGAGGTGTAAATTGACTAAAAATGGACAGGAGGGAACTTTCTGAGGTGATGAAAATGCTTCATATCTAGAAAAGGAACGTGGGCTACATGAACATGTTATATTTGTCATTATATTGTGTTGTACTCATTAAAATTATAAAGTTAAAAGTTTTACTTTTGGAAGTATATAAAAAATTGAGCAGAAATTGAAGGAAATGTAAGATCAAACAAGAATAACAAAATGTTGTTATTCAATCATGAATGCTGGAATTTATTATACCAGTCTGTTTACTTTGTATACGATGGATACGTTTTATAATAAAATGCTTAAAAACTAGTCTGGACATCTCTGAATCTGATTAAAGTTTGGTCTACATGATTACTTTTTGTTGCTTTGCTTCAAATTGTACTCTTCCATATGAATTCAAGGAAAAAAGAATACAGTATCACTAATTCATAAACTGTGAAGTAATTTGTGCTCAGTTTATAAGCTCCATCTGTGCTAAGTTTACATAATTGACTTTAGTTTTATTAGTTACATGCATTATGGTTTGGATCTTAAATGTCCCCCTACCACAACGGCTCAGGTATTAAAGATTTTGTCTCCAACTGATGGTGCTATTGGAGGGTAATGGAATTAGGAGGTGGGAACTAGTGGGAAGAAATTAGATTACTGGGGACCTTTTATTGAAAGGAATATTAAGAACCTGGTACCTTGCTTCTTCTCTCTCTTTGCTTCGTGGACACCACGAAGTAAGCAAATGTTTGCCACACACTGTCTACCATAAAATTCTGCCTTGCCACAGGAACAAAGCCAACAGGGTCATGTGACTATACACTGAAACCTCTGAAACAATGAACCAAAATAAATCTTTCCTTATTATAAGCTGATTTTCTCAGATATTGTGTCCCAGTAACAGAAAGCTAACACAAATGCTTTTGTAAAGGTGGTTTTAAGAATCAAATAAGTGAGTATTTGAAAGAGTCTGAGGACACTGTTAAAGTTTCTACTAGTAGTTGGAGGGGGTGTTCTTGATCTTAATAATAGCCAGAATCTTAAAATCTACCTTATTCATTCAGGCTGCTATAACAAAATGTCAGTTGTGCTTATAAATAGGTGTCAGGAATACCTGGAGCTCTTTATTGTAGCAGACAGTGATGCACCTAGAGAGATACATAAACATATTATGAATATATTAAGGGTTAATAAACACTCCTGAAATTCATTTGGAACTTGAAGAGACCTAGAAGTGCAAAAACAGTTTTGGACAACAAAGGCATGTCAGGAAACATCACAATTCTTGACTTGAAATTGCATTATAAAGCTACTGTGATAAAATCAGCATGGTATTCACAAAATAAATAGAAGTGATGGTCAGCGTAACAGAATAGAAGACACAGATGCAACTCCAAACTCACTCAGCCACCTTATCTTTGACAAAGGGGCCAAATATGTTCACTGGAAGAAAGATAATCCTTAATAAATGGTGCTGGAAAAACTGGCTTTCCACATGCCAAACAGTAAAACTAGACACATGTGTATCACCACGCACTAAACTAAAGTCATAATAGATCAAAGATCTAAATACTAAAACAGAAACACTAAATGTGCTTGAAGAGAAAAGAGGAAAATATTTTGAAGACATAGGGGTAGGCAGGGACTTCCTGAACAAAACCCAGACTGCACCGAAAATACTACAAAGAATCAACAAATGGAATCTTAGCTTATAAAAAAGCTTTTGCACAACAAAAGAAATCACTAACAGAGTGACAAGACAACGCACAGAATAGGAAAATAGTATAGCATATTGTCCCTCAAAGGACTCATATCTAGAACATATAAAGCGTTGAAAAAAATCAGGCCCCCCAAATTCAAAGACCCAATCCAAAAATGTGCATCTGAGATGAATACACACTTCTCAGATGAAGAAATACAAATGACAAATAAATATATGAAAAATTGTTGAACTTCATTTGTTATCCGAGAGATGCAAATTGAAACAACAGTGAGAGTTCATCTCATCCCAGAAATAATGACTATCATCAAGAAATCAAGCGATAACAAATGTTGAAGAGGACATGGGGAAAAAGGAACCCTTTTCCATTGTTGGTGAGAGTATCGACTGGTGCAACCATTGTGGAAGTCGGTGTGGAGATTCCTCGATAAACTAGGACTAGAGGACCCATTTGATCCAGCTATTCCCCTTCTGGGTATCTTCCCAAAAGAATTAAAAATATCATACCACAGCGATATATGTACACCCATGTTTATAGCAACACAATTTGTAATAGCTAAATCTTGGAAACAATCCAAATGCCCATCAAATGAGGAACGGGTAAAAAAGATGTGATTTTTTTAATATAATGGAGTACTACTCAGCCACAAAGAAAGATAAACTCAAGACTTTCATGGGTAAATAGATGCAACTTGGGACCATACTCATAAGTGAAATAAATCAGACCCACATGTATAAACTTCATATTGTCTCCCTACTGTGAGAAGCTGAATCAGTAAATAGGACCAAATGTACAACAGGCATTGTGAATTTGGAAGAGCCTGTTCAAAAGAAAAGAAAAACTGTGAGGAGGGTGGGGGGAAGGAAGGAAGCAAAAAAGAAAAAAAAAACTATATATACATATAATACACATGCAAGATCGCTAAGATAGATATGCTAGTATTTTCTCTTAGTTCATTTAAAGGAAAGGTTTGTGCTACTATTGTCTGGACAATATCTCATCCCTATACCTTGTATCCTGAGTAACTAACTACTCTAAAGATGACAATGTACAATGTATTAATTACTGCCCTTCTATGATCTCATTTTGAAATTGTTTTATTTTTTTCTTTTTGAAATAAAAAAATTTCAATGCCCCCCCAAAAAAAAGAAAAAGAAAAAAAAAGAATGCCAACCTCTTTCCTTATTCCATTAGTTAATGAAAGGAATGTGTTCCTCTTACTGAAAATTAAAATGAATTAACCCCTAATACTATTTCAACAAATATTAAACCTGGTTGGGCTTCATTGTTTCTGTTAGCAGAAACATGGTACAAATGTGAACGTATTTTATGTACAGTAGTTTCCTTTTATCTACAGGAAATATGTTCCAAGACCCTCAGTAGATGCCTGGCCCAACTTAATATATACTGTGTTTTTCCTAGATGTACTGTAGTGTTGCACATAGTACCAGAGTTGGACTGCTCTTCCATGTTTTATGCCCTGGTGCCTCCTTTGCATCACTGCCCTAGTTCTTTGGGTAAATAAAGTAAGGGTTACGAGAATAGAATTGTTACAATACTGTGATGGTGAATTTGATAACTGAAATAACTACTGAGTGACTAATGAATGGCTAGTATATACAGTGTGGAAACACTCGGTAAAGGGATGATTCACATCCCAGGTGGGATGGAAGGGGGGGGTCATATGAGATTTCATTACACTACTCAGAATGGTACACAATTTGAAACTTATGAATTATTTAGTTCTAAAACTTTCCATTTAGTATTGGTGGACCATTGTTGGGAATCACAGACTGCAAAATCACAGAAAGCAAAAGTGCAGATAAGGGTGGACAAATATATATCCACTAAACCACTCAAAACTGCATTTCTCAAAAATCTAGTTTCTCTTTCTCTCTTTTTCATCTCTCTGTCCTTCAAATAGTCTGGGGATGCAAAGACTGGCACAGGTCAAATAGGTGTCAGCTTGAGTTTCATATTCAAGTGGGGAGACAGCTGGGCCTGATCAATGCACTATTGCACATGCTTCTGGAAGCCATAACATATTGTTGAATGCATATTTTCAATATTGTTGAATGAATGGTATTTTTGTTGAATATATCCTGCATGGTCCACAGGGAATATTTATGCATTGATTTAATGAGGCTTTGATGATCAGATTCTGGAAAAGCATGCCATGATCCCTTCTAGACAGACCATGACATGATCACAATATGGAGCAAAACAAGTGTCCTCTATGACAGTTTTTCACACTTCACACACATTCAAAATTCCTCTTTACTCAAAGTTCGAATCGACATCAAGATTGACTTAGTCACCTGTCACTTAGTAGAGCCTGCCGTGATCCCGCTTCATTCCCTGGGGGAATCAATAGCCTAGAAGTTGGGCACCTTTTACTGTTAAACTTTCAAAGCTATATTCATTAAAACTTTGGATTGCAAGTGACTTGTCCTGCAAAATGAGCAAACATTTCTAATCAATTTTAACTTGATTAGTGAGCAATGTTTTTCCAATGAGTAGTATATGATCACAATTGAACCAGATTTCTTTCTTTCTTTCTTTCTTTCTTTCTTTCTTTCTTTCTTTCTTTCTTTCTTTCTTTCTTTTCTTTCTTTCTTTCTTTCTTTCTTTCTTTCTTTCTTTCTTTCTTTCCTTCCTTTCTTTTTCTTTTTTCTTTCTCTTTTCTTTCTTTCTCTCTCTTTCTCTTTCTCTCTTTTTTCTCTTTTTCTTTCTCTCTCTCTCCCTCCCTCTCCCTCCTTCCCTTCCTCTCTCTATTTCTCTCTCTTCCTCTCCCCCCCATTGTGGGTGATCATCTCCAATCAGCAAGTGGTTATGGAGGAGATCTCACCTGCAGAGGAGATGGAGAAAAAGGCCTAGGAATTCCTCACTTCAAATAAGATTAAGAAGATATGTAAAATATAAGAAATTTTGCAAAATTTTGTAGAAAAGCACCACCCAAATAAGATCATAGCAGTGGGAAGATTGAATCTGTTTAATGACAATGCAATATCCACTTCTGTGAAATCCTCAAAAGCAAGTGTCATTGGGTAGGTTCCTTGTTAAAACTGCATGAAAGTAAAAGGATTCCATTGAGTCAGTAGATAACAGTGATACTATTATTGATAGTGAAAGTCACCCTACACAATAACCCTCCTATCTTGTCTCCCTTGCACCAGCCACAAAAGTTTTCAAAGGAAAGTGCAGATTAATTTCTCCATTGTCTTTACATTTTATATATTCTTTATTGCTTTGTATTGTATCACAGGGTTGTAATCATTTTTATATGAATATTTTTGGGTTGTGGAATGAAATATCTGAGTTTCCATTATTTCTTTTTTTTTTTTTTTGTACCAGGGATTGAACTCACAACCTCACACCTACCAGGCAGGTGCTTAGGCCACTGAGCTAAATACCCAGTCCTATTTTTTGAGACAGGGTCTCACTATGCAGTTCAGGCTGGCCTTGAACTCACTTTGTAGCCCAGGCTGGTCTCGAATTCACAACAATCCTCTTGCCTCAACCTCCTGAGTGCTGGGATTAAAGGCGTGTGCCACCACGCCCAGCTTCCATTATTTCTTATGAGAAAATTGGCTTTGATTAAAAAGGTTCTTTGGATTACAAGCATGTTTCCAGAACCAATTATGCTCACAAGCTATTCACATTTTCTCTGATCTCTGAGCTCTGATCACTTTCTAAATGAAGGATACCAGCTCTTCAGGAACGCCAAAGTGATTTTTACTGTTCTCTTGGTGACAGACAGGAAAATATCCCTTCAAATACACTATATTGCAGAGTATAATTCAATACACTGTGGTCCAGCATAGTGACTTAGTTATTGCATATAACATTGTATTTATGGATAAATGCATCAAAATCCAAATAATTGACTACTATGTAATATATAGAAACATAGTACAGTAGTTTTCTTGGGCTGCCACAATAAATTAACACAAACTTGGTGACTTAAAAAAACAGAAATCTATTCTCTCATAATTCTGGAAGTCAGATGTCCAAAATAAGTTTTACTGACCTGAAATGAAATATTGGGATGACTATGCTCAATTCCCTGGAGGGAGGCTCCAAGAAGAACTTGTTTCTTGCCTCTTTGACCTTCAAGTGATTGCTGGCATTCTTTGGTTTGTAGACACATCCTTCTAATCTCTGCCTTTATTGTCACAAGGCCTTTTCTTATGTGTGTTCCACTGGGCTCCCTTTTATAGATATTTTTAGATAATGCAGGATAAAGTCCTCACGTCAAGATCTATAATGTAGTCACATCTACCATATAAAGTACCATTTACAAGTTCTAGGGACTAGGCAGTGGATATATCTTTGGAGACTATTATCCTTTACATGTAACAACTTTAAATTTAAAATTGAGTACATAATGCATATATTTCACTTGTCATTTGTTATTCGTGTAAGTTCATGATACCGAGAAATTCTTACCACATAAACATCAATTTGGTATGTGATGTAAGAATGAAACAGCATTATTCAACGAAAGGATGTTAGTAATGCCACAATGTGCTTCTGAGACAGAAAAACTTTATCACTTTAACTGCTTGTAAATGTTGAAAGGAATTGCATGAAAATTTTTGTATTCCTGGGAAGCATTTTGGTATTAAAAACCATCAAAACAATAAATCTGTAGTAAAACTTACAAAATGTTTTTAGGAAAAGAAACATTGTCATATTCTGGTTACCTACCTTCTCCTTTTCTTAAATTCAAACAGTGCAGAATATATTAAATAAGCACATTTAGTACACGCAGTTTATAAAAGTGTCTTTCCTCAATTTGATGCAAAGCACATTGGGGGAAATAAACAATAAAATCCAGAATTAATGCTCCAAGTTGCAGTTGCTGGAAGCAAGGAAGGACAGTGAAAAACTCCAAATAGAAATGACACTTAAAAATAAATCCTTCAGTGACTTCTAGCCTGTCTGATATCTGTTTCTTGAAGCACAGAGCTTTTTTTGTTCTCTTCTGAAATAGATGGTTTTGTCTTGCTGGAGCTCACACATCTGTACATTTGTTTATCCTTTGAAGGTGATTCTTCATCATAAGATATTGGAAACAGATTCTCCAGGGAAAACATCTGCTCAACTGTTACAGTAACATCTGCCAAGTTAGGTGTACTAAGGAAAAAAAAAACTATCCTGATGGTTCAGGGACTTCAAATCTACAAGTTGACACAATATCAAAGACAGACAAGCTATATTTTCCTCTGCTGTGCCTGTGCAGAGTCTGAAGCCTACCCCTGGCCATGACTGACACAAAACACATAGGTGAGATGGCACTGATCCTGGGCCAGTTCTGGAGGCAAAGTCCACTTAGTAAAAGGGCCTCAGATCAAAGTAGACATTACTTCTGCATTATAATTTCCTTAGATCCTCCTCTGTTGCTCCAGGCTGGCTTGGTGTTTATGCATCTGAGCTCTTGGGCCTGGCACAATGTGATAGTGGTAAAACACGAATATTTGGAACATGAACATTGCAATCTAATTGCTATGGTTCGAACTTTTGGCCCTGCCACTAACTGTGGGAGCCTGAAGGAGTTTTGTAACTTTTGTGAACTTCTATTTCCTCATTTATAAAATAGGGTTAATTCTTTCCAAATGACTATAAATAGGATGTGCCAAGGCACTATTGTAGTCTAGAAATATATTCTCTTAGACTTCTTTAGAATGAATAACAAAACAGTTCATACTGATACAATTAAACATTGATAACAAGTAACACTTTGTTTAAAATTCCCTGGAGGAGAAGGCTCTGAGCCTGCAAAGGATTTTAATCTAAATATGTCTCCATGTTACTCCAACTCTCTTTACAATAGAATCCATGGACCTTTCACTTGTAATCTGTTTTCCCTGCCATGGGCGGGGGGGGTGGGGAGGTAAGCAACTTAAATGTTTCTTAGAATTTCGATAAGATATACAGGACCTGAGTTGATGGAGTTTCAGCTGTCACTCAGTTCTCATTGTTCTGACCTGTCTCAGGGTGGAGGCCATGACTAATGTCTAGACAAATCAGGTTCCTAGATGTCCCTAGATTGTGATATCACTTTTTCCACCCCTCCCCCTTTTGCAAATGCTTCCTCCTCTAATCATGGTACCTACTCAAGATAACACAATGATTCACTATTTGTTCTCCAGAGAAATTTTAACAGGTATGTAAAATATATCCACTAAATGCTTTATCCCATTTTAGCTGTCAGACCATTAGAGACTGTACTACTGTATCTTCATTTGTTTTAGTTTTAGATGAGAAAATTTAAATATTCTGTTTTCTTTGTTTCCTGTCCTCCATTGATTTTTTTTTTATTTTAAAGATAGTAAAATACAACAGAACGTAACAGAACAAAGTCAATCAAAACAAAGCAGTAGGACTGGTACAGAACTTCGAAGATCAGTAATGTGAGTACAATAGCTACTATAGTATATCTTGTTATCCTCAGATTAGCTGACCATTCCAACAGGGGTAGTAGAATTGAACCAAAAACAAAACAGAATAAAATTAATAAAAACAGAATATAAAATGCAGGAAAAAAAAAGAAAAATAATAGCAATCAGAGTAAAGCAAAATGGTGAGAACCATATTGGTCCTCAAAGACAAGACAGAAGATAATCCCCTGTATTTGCAACATTGCCTACTGTCGTCTTCCAAAGAGACACTCAGGGTGCCAATAAGAGGCCTGCAAAATCTACGAATCAATACTAGCATTTAGTTGCTTCATGTACCCTAGTTGCCATCAACTCAGCCAGACCTCAGAGCCAGCAGGTTGCCCATGGGGGGCGGGGGGAGGGAGATATGATATGGATGATGTTCTTGATTCCAAGCCCTTGTGCCGGTGCCGCGCGGGCCCATCGGGTTGGGTCCCAGTTGGGTCCATTCTGGTTCTCCTCCAGGGTCCGTGCAGTGCCCAGGCCCCCGGAAGGCAGATCAGTTCTCTCTTGATGTGAGCCGGTGCTGCGCGGGCCCTGCGGGTTGGGGCCCGGTTGGGCCCTTTCTGGTTCTCCTGTCCTCCATTGATTTCGATGAGAAGTCAGACATCAATTTTATTTTTGTTCCTTGGTATAGAACTGTGCTTTTTGCTGGAAGTTTTAAGATTTTCTGTTTATGGTTTTCAGTAGTTAGGTTGCGATGTGCCAATGTTTGTTTTCCTTAAATTTACACTGATTAGGGTTCATTGAACTTTCTGAATATATAAGTTCCTGCTTTTATTAAATATGGAAAAATATGGTCAATATGTTGTCACATTGTTTTTATACACTATTGTCTCTCTTCTCTATATCTGGGACTCTAATTACATTTATGTTAGACTTCTTGGTACCATGGTCTCACAGGTTACTGTCACTTCATTCATTTTTTTTCCACAATTATTTCATTCTGTATTTCAATTTGGATGATTTTCTTAATCTATAATCAATTTTAGTGATTCTTTTTGTTGGTTCCAATCTGCTGTCAAAGTCATTCAGTAAATTTTAATATGTGATATTGTATTTTTCATTCTAGATTTTTATTTGGCTTTTTTTAATAGTTTAAGAATCTCTTCAAAAACACCCTCTTACTCTATCCTTTTTCTTCTTGTAAATTCTTTAACATATTTATGATACTAATTAAAAAATCCTTATCTATTAAGTCCAATATTTAAATCATCTGGACCTGTTTATGTTGATGGGTTATTTGTTTTTACATATTCCTGGTTTTCTGCCCTTACATATGTAGTAATTTTCAAATGTCCACTACTTGTACATTATGAAGATTTTGATTCCCTTATTTTTCTCTAAAGATTCTGAGAAACAAAGTTTACTTAGTGGGTAATTAAACTACTGGTGAATTACCTTAACATTTTGAAGACTTGATTTTCAGCTTTCTTAAGGCAGATCTATTCTAGTTTTACCATTTGTCTTTGGATAAATCCTTCAACCCTGACATGTGGTGTCCCTAATGGAATTACAATGGAAAATATGAGATGTTTACTAAGCCTTTTTAGCTTGAGAATACACAAACCCAAAACTTCATCTCCTCTGAATTGGGCAGTTGTTAAAATTTCTATTCAGTTTTTTCAGCTTTCTAACTGTTGTTTTTTCCTGAGATCCTTGATGTCTGACCACATGTATTATAATTCAAGAATAACTTACAGATTTGATGAGTGGGCATATGCAGATTTTGTAGCTTTTCACTCTCTTAAGCTCTCTCTTTTCTGGAATTTTGGTCTCCTCAATTTTCAGTTGTTCTGTGGGGTCTAAACACTGTCCTCTCAATCTTTAGATCAATAACACTCAAGCTTTCTGCTGCATCCATATTCCAGAGAATATGGGTATTGTGAGGGTTGAAGAATGCCATAGGAAAAGATACATAGGGCTGAAGAATGCCATAGAAAAAGATACACAAATGTAAAGTTTACTCAGTGTGACTCCTCTGTTCCGTGGGTCAGATTTCCTCCAGTTTCTTCCTAGCTTTGGTCAGTCTAGTGACTTTGGTTGTTTCATATGTTGTTCAGAGTTTATAGTTGTTGTTAGTGAATGAGTTAGCTTAATACCAGTTATACTATCATTACTAAGAGTCCCGAGCCTCCTCTTTGATATTGTAAACTATCCTTAAAGTGGTTAATGCATGAAACTCTTACTGCTCATTAGTACATTCTCTAAGAGAAAAACGGAGATTCTCATCGATTGTTTAACCTTGGTCATCAGTTCTAAATGATTAGCTGTTCCCTGCCTATCTCATTTGCCCACCAATAATGGCTATTTTGGCACACAACAGGAGCTTGTGGGAATGATGTTTATAAAGTGGGGTGAATTATCCTATTGACTGACAACCATTATGAGGTCAACTGGATAAGCATTAGATATATACAGCACGGCCGTGGAACTCTTTGGGAGGTCAGAGGGCTTAACAGTTTGGAACAAAGTTTTGATCAGATACCTAGATTTGGTTTAAAGAAGTTTGTTTTGTCTTAGTGTTTCCATTCTCTCACCTGTAAAACGAGAATGTTTCTCTCTAGGTTATTATGAATATTAAACTGATGTATTTCAATTTAGTATACACATTTATCAGCACACTGTTAGGCATATAGTAAATGTTTGTTGAATCATTATTAACATTATAAAAGTAAAGAACTTTTGCTCTCACCATGCTGCTTTGACAGGACTAAAGTTGCAAGTTCAAGAAGAATTTTCTCTAAATCACTGTTTCTCAGAGTATTATCAGTGGACTCTGAAATAAAATTATTTGAATTTGTTTGCTAATAAAGTAGATTTCTGACTTTTGCCTCAGGATGACTAAACTCAAGATGGCAAGTTTGGAGCCTAAAAATATGAATTTCAAACCGTTCCTTAGGTAATTCCTATGATAATTTCTAAAGCCTACTGGACAATTCAGCAGCAAACAGAGATTTCTTGAGAGGTAGAGAGACTGTAAAACTTTGAATTTCTTTCTCACCTTTCAGAAGTCTAGATTTTATTACTTTTCTGGCATTGATGCCTATAAGCTTATTACTTTAGATGTAGACTGAAAAGTTTTAGTCATTCCTAAGTGTCTGGCTGGAGGGTGATCAGCAAAGTGATTAAACCACAAGTGGTTATAATTCATCCCTCAAATCCGTGGTTAAAGGCATCCTGCTGCATAACTTTTCACCTGTGAAGTACTCCACAGCTCTTAAATCATCCTTTACTACGTGAAAATTCCAGCTTCCTAGCAGAATTGATATTGTTTTGTACACCTCATTTCTCTTGCTTTTAACAAACATGTTAAAAACAATTACATTTCAGACTGCAATTTTCATTTCCTTTTATTGTAGAACTGTGGCAAGGTTTTATAATTTGCTTAATATGGCACCTGAAATTAAAATGTAGGGTGACTGTATGAGTCTGAATGCAAACATGGCATTTAAAATCTGAGTTTTTGAAACAAAAGTTTCTATCTTTAGCAAACAAACTTAAAAACAAACCAACAGAAAATCAGATCATGTCAACGAAGGTCCAAGGAAAAAGAGGGAGGGTTGAGGATTTGCCAGAGTACTCTTACGTATCTTGCATTTCACCTGTCATTCAACAGGAGCTGAATAGAGATGTATTGCACAAATGAATGAACAAGTAAAATTATGTGTTTCGTATTGAAATTAATGGAGTCCCATTATGCAACGGGTAAATAGATATTCTGCCCAAATGGAGTCCTTAACTTGCAGTTTCTCTAATTTATTTCAACTAAATGTTCTAGGATGGTAAGACTTGTGCAAATGCTAACTGCAGCAGTTGCACAGTAGGTACCATGCTGGGGTAGCATCATGGATCCCCTACCGGGGCCCTTGCCTGTGGCTTTTTTTGTAAGCCTGCGTTTTTCTAACTCATTCTTTATCTCACAACTCATGCCTCAGAATTTTCTACAATGCTCTCAGCTTACCAGAGTGCTACTCAACTCTGGATCCTTTCCTACTTCCCTCCAAAGGGACCCTTTTGAAAATTATACCAGATGAGTGGGCAAGGAGTAGAAGCTATCACCATTAAATGATCACCTTTTATCTAGAAAAGTAATTCCAACAAACAGAAAAAACTGACAGACACCTGCTCCTGAACAGCCATAGCAGTGCTATAGATCTGGTTGCTAGCTCTTCCACGTCCTGAAAGACTTATTTTAATTTTGCAGGATATGGCAGATCTAGAGAAACACACTCTAATATGCAAGACGTAGGTTCCAATTAATGCTTCACCCATTGGCTGTGGCTTGATAGCTCATCTGACTTGTCACAGTCTTAAGTGTGAACTTCTAGGGGTTTCAGTTAAATTACTGTGTGATATGTAGCCTAAATTTTTGTTCAAAAATCTTACCTTCTATTGACAGAATTTTAATATTTTGCCTTTATAACACAGACAGGAGAGAGGGAGAGAGAGAGAGAAAAAGAGAGAGAGAGTGAGACACAGAGAGAGAGAGAGAGAGAGAGAGAGAGAGAGAGAGAGAGAGAGAGAATGAGTCACATTTTGTTACAAGGTTATCCCATCCCTGTTTTTTGTAGTTACTGCTTTTAAAAGTCAGTAAATGTCTTATAAATAACCAATAAGCCCACAGTCTTGTATAAGGAAAGTATTCATACGATGGAATGTGTAGAGGAAGGGAGAGAGTCAACAGTTAACATATATATAAGCTTAAATTTAAGTTTGGGAGATGGTTGGTGTTGGTGGTGAGGAATAAAAAGGCAAATTCCCAATGTTACAAAAAAAAAAAGAAAAGAAGAAAAGAAATACTTGACTGTGATTATTAAGAAATACAGTACTGTACTAGATTTCACCAGACACTACTGGGGTACTGCTCATTTCCCTTCACCCAAAGCTGTAGCAGATTGAATAGTGCTCTCCCTAAGATGTGTGCATATCCTAACCCCAAAATGCGTGATTATAGCCTTACTTGGGAAAAGAATCCTTTCAAATGTAATAAAGGATCTTGAGATAAGATTATTATAAATTTAGGTTGATTTTTATATCCAAAGAGCAGTATCCTTTTAAGAGAGAAAAGGAGAAGCCATAAGATGTAGAAGAGAAGATGATATGAAGACAAAAAAAGAAATTGGAGTGATATAGCTATGAACCAAGGAACACCAAGAAAATCTGGAGCCAACAGAGCAGGATAAGGCCAGGAAGAATCCTCCCTAAAGCCTCCAGAGTGAGCATGGCAATATTGACACCTGAATTTTAGACTTTTTTACCTCCCAAACTGTGAAAAAAAAATGAATGTCTGTTGTATTTCTGTCACCCTATGTATGGTAATTTGGTGCAACAGCCCCAGGAGAATAAAGCAGCACCTCATTTTCAGCTTGCACTTCTAGCTGCTGTAACCTGCATTTCTTTACTTGAAGTTTCTTACGCTGCCACTTGCTGAGCAGGTTCAATCACTTGTGTTAGGGAATTAATGCTTGCGATAGATTTTCATCACTGTGATGAAATACCTGGGATAAGCATCTTAAAAGATGCAAAGATTTATTCTGGTTCATCATTTCAGAGGTTTCAATCTATGATCAGTGGTCCATTGTTTTTATAGGCCTGCCTATAGCAGAACACCATGACAGGGATTATGGTGTAGAGCAAAACTATTCCTTTCATGGTGGCCTGGGGGCAAAGAGAGAGAAGAGGGGACTGGATATCAGTGCTCCCTTTAAGGTACAACCACAATTACCTAACTTACTTACACTAGACCCACCTACTAAAAGTTCCACCAAATGTATTAGTTATTGAAAAAGAACAGTTAATGCTCATACGATTAGATCAATTTTGCATGTCTATATCTGTTAATCTAAACAACCCTTTTGAAGGTAACAATATGTAATATTGCAACCATTGTCAAATTCCTATCATCTTGTTTTGTAAACCTATAATGTTATTGTATTGGATTTGTTGTTTTTGCTTGTTTGTCTCTTTTGCTTTTTGTATTTCTTTTCTGTATCTTTTTTCTCTTAAAAAAATAAAATTTCCACCAAGTCTTTAGCATATGGGCCCTTTGGAGACATTTACGATCCAAAACGTAACTGCTCCTTGCTTCAGCAGCTCTCATGTAAGGTCTGAGAAATAGCCAGTATATACAGATACTAGTCCTTTCTGCCCTTGAGTGGGCAAATCTGCAGTCTATGCTGGTTTCTACAATTTAGCTCCAACTGTGTACAGTGGTACTAGCTTGACAAAGTTTGTACTGCCCCCCTTCCCATAGTTTCAATTGCTGGAATCATCTGTGAAACAAACTATAGTCATGTGTCTGAGAAATCCATCTTAGGGTGATTCTATCATTGGGAGAATATGGTAATATGTAGCAAAAATGGAACATGTCAATTGGTCAAGGTGGCCTCTTGATGCAATCAAAAGATGTGGTAAATACAAGATATATGAGGTTGTCATGGCATAACACAGTGCTTGGTTTTGTAGTAGACTTTTTTACAAGTAGGAGTATACTTAAAATAATGACAAACAGTATACTAAATACATAAACTAGCAACACAGTCATTTATTACCATTAAGTGTTACATGCTGTATTTAATCCAACTGGCAGCTCAGTAAGTTTGTTAAACCAGCACCACTGCAAACACCCTGGGTGGTGATGTATTGGGCAACTGGAAGTTTTCTGCTCTGTTACAGTCTTATAGAACTGCCATCATTGCATATGCAGTCTGTCTTTGAAACAAATACCATTCTGTGGTGCATAATCATGTACATTTGTCTTACAGTTGGTCTGATTCAGGGAGGACTTCAAAATAAAACGTAAACAAGCACATTATATGTTGCTATGGTAGGTTAGACAAGATATCCATCTCAGTGATGTGATGCCTTGGGCATTTTCCTTGGCTGTTTATGAAAGTTGTCTGATTCAAACATTAGACCAATAGAAACCTGCTGTAATTAAAAATGATCTATCTAGGTATATTTTGAACTGTAGCTCCTTCTGAAAAAGATTTGAGGGATCATTAAGAGTTTTGATATTTAATGTAACACATCGCATTCTTTTATTATTCCCACTATAAAAACCAATTATGATATTTTAACAATAAGTAAAATACCATAATTAATTTTCCAGATATTTCCCAACACTTGTTTTCAGTTAGTATATCTACCTTTATGTGACTTCATAAAAACTTCCTTTGCTCTCATTAAACAAACAAATCATTAATCTCCAAGTGCATGAAAAAGTAAATATTTTCTCTTATAATAGTTTTCACTGAATGCAAAGCCTGGTCTTATATTCACAAATGTAAGGAGTGGTTGCTTGTTTGATATCTGTTTTAAATCATCAAGTAAATCTCCAAATGTTGATATGAAGTTTCCAAGCCACTAACTTCGCTGTTCTTTTATATCTCTTCTCAAAACACTGAGGAGATGAACTCAAGGTGAAGTAAACAAGTTTACAAACAAAAGGTAATAAGCTTTATAGGGTTTTTTAAATGAAAGTATTTTTAATATGAGCAATCCCTGGGGCAGCAAAGGTGGTTTAAACTCAAAATTATCTGGAAACAACTGAATAGCCCAGTCTCTGTATAAAATATTAGATTTGACCTTTTAAAAGTGTGCTGCCCACACTGATGACTTTTTTCCTTACGAAAATGTTGGAAATTATGACAAATAAATAGGCCGTTTCGAGTTTGTTGAAAAAGAGGCAGCTGGCTGTCAGAAAGCCTGCTGAAATTACCCAAGTAAAAAATAACAATTTTGCTCCTTCCAAAAGCAACAGGCTCCCTATGAATTCTTATTACTTATTTCTTAACAAAATATTTTTGGCCCATGCATTGTATCAAGAAATCTTTACTGGAAATTCCTTAGATCTTCAGAATGAAGTAGATAATCCTTCTTGATTCCATTTATTAATTCATTATCAATAATACCATTCATCAAAAAATAGGAACAACTTTTATATTAATATAACTGGATAGTGTATTGACTTTAATAAAAAAAATTATAGAGTGGGACAGAAAAGTGATAGTGTTTGAATTGAATGCTTGTCCCTGTTTTTCCATAACAGCAAACTGCACTTTTATGAAAAGGAGGAGTGCGTTTGCTGATATGTGGATTTGTATGCAATTTCAAATATTGTCGAAAAGTGCAAAGTCCAAGGACAAACACCATCTTAGAAAGAAATTAGACTATGTTTTGTATTGAAGTACAAAATCCCAGAATTAAGAAACTGATTGATCCAAGGACAAAACCTAAGTTAAGATTCCATTATTGTGTCAGCTTCTGAGGGAGGAAAAAAATTCCATCATCTAGATTTTATCATAAATGCTGGTGCAAATAAGTTTTCGGTTGAGGTTATGAATTGAATTTAAAGTAGCAAAAAGTACTTTATTAACAACTTTTAGATATTTTATTACTTTAAGCAGCAATCGGTCTAGACATCACACAAATAAAAAGGAAAGCTACAGCATTTCTTTGCTGCAGAAGCAACTATTTCACATGATTATTTTTCACCTCTAGACTAATCTACTATCAGTATGCCTCTTTCAATGAGTTTTCCATGATTTTAATGGGTTTTTAATGGCTTCTTTTTACATTTGTGATGCAATTTCAGGTATAAGGATATATTACTTCTTCCCAATTATCCTTGGGAATGGTGGAGGCTTATGGTCAATGATAATCAAATAATTCATAGGTCACATTGCAATGCATTATATGATACTCTCATATAGATATGCCTAATCTGGCTGCTTATGATCAGTAAGATTATGACAGCTATTTACATTTCCAGAATGGGCTCTGGGCACTGCTGAGGGAGCACATGAGGGATAATGTTAGGAAAGCACAGCAAAATGGTAAGACAAAGCTGATTAAGAAACTTTGTGATCTCAGTAATGTACATTCCCAAACATTGACTATAGCTTTTAAGATATCAGGTCTCATTTAGTCATCTAGCCTGGCAGTTAAGACAGCAGGGATATTTATTACTAACTCTGTGTCACCTTCCATGGAACCAGATGAACCAGGTGCTAATCAGAACTCTTTATTAAGACTCTAAACTCAGAGTTCCTCAGCACCATTCCATATTCACCAGCACAAAGTGTATCTACAACAATCTCTCATGGCAATATACCCTTTTACATGGTTTGTGTAATGAAATTTAAATAAGGAGACAGCCCAAGCTTCACACACAAAGGACACTGAACCATCAGCCTGTGGGAGGCAAAGCCTGCAGGGAACTGAAATGACAGGTCAAGATTTTCCACAAGATTGGCTTGCTTTTGAAGTTGTGCATGAGACAATTTTCTTGTCATCAAACTATACAAAATATTGCACTTCCTTTTAAACAGGATGTCAAGTTCAAGTGAACTGGGACTCACTGTACCCCAGGTCTGAAGGGGATGTTTTCAGGGATTTTGTCACTGCCACTTCTCAGGATGTTCATGAAGAAGAAAAACACAGAACAGAAGTGAAACACTCCAGAAAGTGGAGTAGGCTTTAGCAGTTCACAGTAAAAACCACCAAACCTTCTCGATGGTCCATGAGAGAAAGTGGAGAGATGGAGACAGCACTGTTCTTTTGTTAGCCAGCTTTGTTTCTCGGCGGTCTGCCATGTCTGAACAGAGCTGCAGTTTCTTCACTTCTAATGGCTGCTGGGAAAGTGTTGGTCAGAATAAAAAAAACAGCAAAGCGTGGTAGGATGTTTTTTTCTCAGGGCTCCTCTCGTCAAGCCAGTCTGTTTGTAAAGAGTGATTGGTCTGAGAACTTGTGTGACACATCATCATTCTGGGAATTTCCAGACACAAACTGGCTGAGAGCTTAGACAAGTCAAATACACATGAATCTTTTTCCCCTGCAAATTTAAGCCTTATGATACCAAAGACATCAATACTCATGTTTGGTGGGAGCCATTCTGTCTACAAGACTAATGATTTATGGCAACTCTGTAATCCCACCAAGCCCGACCAATGTCTTCTGTATTCCTTGGGAGCTGGGCCCCCAATATAGAGGCATGAAGAGCAGAAATTGTGTTAATTTGTTGTACTCTGCTCATGACAAGGCTCCAAATTATATTTATTCCTAAGATCAGCTGAGATGAATTGCTTTTACCTTACTAAAGTCTGGTTACACTGTCAAAGTGTAATTTTTTTTTTTTTGAGGCACCAGTGATCGAACTCACAGCCTCGCGCCTGCCAGACAGGCGCTTATGCCACTGAGTCAAATTCCTGGCCCTAGTTTTTCGAGGCAGGGTCGCACTATGTAGCTCAGGCCAGCCTTGCGCTCACATTGTAGCCCAAATGGGCCTCGAACTCACAATGCTCCTCCTACCTCAGTCTCCCAAGTGCTGGGATTAAAGGTGTGCACCACCACGCCTGGCTTCAAAGTGTAATTTTCAAGAAGCCAAAAGCATGACTTTTTGTACATGTGTAGAATGAGCACATGTTGAAGATTTATTGAGTTATTAAAGTAACATGGTAAAAACTGGCTAAAAAAGCATTTTGCAGACATGAGTATAGGCATTTTAACAGGATATTAAAATAAATTACTATTAGATACAAAATTGATTTATATCCTACAAGACAATATAAAAAGCATAACTTTTGGAATTTTCTTTTCAACTGGATGGAAATAATTTGTGTTGTTACTGGAAAAGATCTACAAGTTAGTAGGTAACTTCATAGACTTGGAGCTAGTAATTAATAGTAAACAGCAAAGTCAATCAAAGGTACATCCCTGTAGATAATTAAACAATCCTTGATGGTCCGGTTCCAATATGACATAGAGAGGACTTTATTTAAAACATTAGACATTTTCGAACTCCTTATATAACATCAATGAGACTAGGTTTCATTTTCTCCTACCTTCTTCCCCACTCCTGCTGCGGTTTAAACTAAGGCTGTTCAGTGTCTGCAAGAGTCACTTTTTTATCTGCCAACATGAATTTCAAGGACTTACCAAGAGGATAGTAGATCTCTTTCCACCTGACTACAGTGGTACTTGACTGGAGGCCTTGGTTGCCACTCAGCCCCTCAGGCCGTCACAGCATCTATTGTTGCTGCTCAGCTGTTTGTATCATATGACCAGCTTCTATAGGTCACTACCGCTGGGGCACAGAGCCCTTAGCCCTGCTGTGGAATGCATGATGGTCTTTTCTCAGCTGGGTCTTTGCTGTGTTCATAAATGTTTAAAAACTGGCTCTCAAAAATAAGATAAAACAAAGGCCCTGATTGATTTTTAACGTTTGTCAATTTCTATGGTGTAAATATTTTCACCATGGTCAAGTCCAAACTGTTAACTGGATTCTAACCAAGTTGCAAACTTTCTGAAAATGTAGTAGTCAGTTATGACACATCAGTGCTAGCCAGCTCCTGCACACTGCTGGGCTAAACACTGTCCAAGGATTCCACAGAACTGCCCCTGAAATTATTCCCAGGAATTTAGCAAAATGGATCTCAACATCTTTTCATTATAGTGCTCCTAATTCCTCCCAACAACCTGTTAGGAAAGTCTCAGTTACTCATTTTGAAAGAGACCTAGAACAATCTTGTTTGTGGTTTCCCCAATCTGGCTACCAATTGATTCATTCCCTAGTGTTGAGAGGAAGATGGAAAGCTCTGAGAAAATATTGTTTAAAGTTGTTTTACTAAAACACTGGGAAACATAGTCTCAGAAACACTTCTGTGGAATTGTTAAGTAGTTAGAATTTGTTCGAAACTGTTTTAAATGATAAGACTTTCAATGCATGCAACCCAAAGATAAATGTACCCAACTGTTCTTTGATCAAGTGAGAATTATATATTTAAGGTTCTACTCATTTGCCAGAGGGGTAAGAAACTGTCCCAGCATTTATATCTTACACTTATATTTAATATCCAAACTCTTGCCAGTTCTGCATGACATAATAACAGATAGAATTTTTCTCCATCGACATGGCTAGCATTCTTCTTTCTTGAGGTGTTCCTTATTCAGGATCCTATTTTGTCACATTGCATGGAGCATTTTATTTCCTAGGACTTCTTTTGGATCATTTACATACTTCTTGTATATGGAAACATTGCATTTGATACACAGATAGGCATAATTTCTTTTTAAAATTTATTTTACTTTATTACTATATGTTTGCAATACATGATGTTTATACTCATCTTAGGGAGTAGGTGCATGTACACAACTTAATTCTTTTTAATACCTTTTTCCTTCCAGCCCAATTCCCTCTTTCCTTCTCTAAATCCCCTTTCTTCATTTTCATTCTTGCTGTTGTTATTATTATTATTAGTTCCTGTCCATGGCATATGATGTTTACATTTATTGTGGGTATCTGACACATGTAAGTGACATCTTAAATTTTCTTCCATAGATCTCTTCAGAGGCACTTGAATATTTGTTAGTTTCTTTTGTCTGCAGAAGCATGCAAAATTAATGTTTGAGGAAATCTGTATAGTTTGGAAGTTTGCTATTTGTTATACTCCTTACATGAACAGGGACTCAATCCTGTCCCTGGTAGCCCATTTGAGGTTTTTGTCCAAAAAAGGTAGATGCTCTTTCCTCTAAGTGGAAGCAGCCCTGCACCAAGGCACCAGACTTGTTAGATAGAACATCAGCTGGGGTTCAGCATTATTTCCCATTGGATCTGATTGTGTTCACCTTCATATCCAGAGCAATGCTGATCATCCATCCTTGTGCCTTGTCTACGGTCTCTAAGTGAAATGTTTAACCTCTGCAGTATCAAAACAATCTTTTTAAGATTCTCTTCTGAAGGGGTGATTCTCAAGGACAGTCCATATTTTAGAACTTGGAAAGTGAATAAGCTAGGCCTTAGCCCAGGAGGTTGTGGTGCCCACTTCTTGCTCTCAACCCAGACCTTTAAAATAATTTCAGTAAAATTTATGTAAGCCCTAGGATATTTTTAAGTTGCTATGTAAAAAATTTCATTTTAAACCTAAGTAACTGCAAAGGATGTAATTTGTAGCATATTATAAATATTGACATGAAAAATAAAAACCTTACATCATCCTTTTGAGCAAATCGAAAGGAATGTAAATATCAGAGTGATTTGGTACCAACCATCACCCATTAGCACAACACACGGACAAGCTCTTCTTTAACTGGCAGAAATTTTATGTCCTTATCTCAAAGAAGGTCTTGTTCCAGTCTGCTTCCCTTGTGAGACTTTATTATGATGTAATATATTTTTATGATTGAAGAATTTACTCATCACTGTATTATACTTTGCTGTAATAAAAACATATATAAATGGACATTACTATTATTTTTATTTTCTATGACTGCAAATCTCAAAGTGCTTAAAATATCTTTGAGATTGAGTCATTATTACAAAAATTAGTGGTTTCCAAACATTTCATATAATAAAAATGTACTATAAATTTGATAATAATTAAGTATAAAAAGCAAAATTTTAGTGCATGTTTCCTAATAAAGCAAATGAGAATCTTTTAAAATTCATAGATCTGTGGATGGATATCTTTACTGCTAGAATGAAACACAGCTTAGCAGGATTTTGTTCTTATTTTTCAAAATATGTGAGTCATAAATAAGAAGACGAAGGGAAGATGTTTGTTATATTAGTTTCACTCAGTTGTTTGAACTACTCCCAGTTTACATACCAAAAATCATATATCAATCTAGCTTCAAAAAATACCCAGCAATAATTTGAATAAAAGATGGACTGGACCACCTAACTTTCAAAAGTTTAGTGACTCAGTCTTGAGAGTCCTTCACTTTCTCAATATCCGTCCTGCTTATTTTGAATTGTATCTCTTGTTGGTATTTTGGAGATTTTCAGATCCCGAGAGTGACAGGCCTGAGTAAGATTTGGAAAGGAAAAGAGGCACCCATTCCTTCTATTAAGCAGAGGTAATTTCCATGATGGGCTTGTCCTCAAGCAGATTACATTTGGAAGGATGGAGGCAGGACATTGTTTCCCTTAAAATCCAGTCGTGCCCTCATGCTTCATGGAATGTATTTGTATGCACCCAATATTTGTAGCAGTTTGAAGACCATTATACTTGGTATCTACAGTTTCCAGATTTAGAAAATGAAAGCACGGGACACCCAGTAAAATCTGATTATATGAAGGTATATCTTATGGGCTGACATATTTTGGACATATACAAATACATACTAAAAAATTCTTCGTTTATCTGAAATTTAAATTTAACTGGGTGCTCTGTATTTTACTTGGCCACCTTAGCTTCCCTTCTAGTGCACATTATTATTATAGCTCTTGATAAATGGTCTTTTGCCAGAAGATGTTCAAACTCCTCATGGGCAATTTCTCATCTAAGTCATGTGTAACTCATCTTTGTAGGCTTTGTTTCCTCAGTACCAAAGAACCAGTAAGCATCAAGGAACATTTGTTGAATGTATGAACCAATAAATAGATGGCGTATGATAGGTACTCTGTAAGTGTTCATTGAGTGGAAACACATAAACCTGGCCTTGGCTTCTGGAAAAATGGATTTCTGAATTGCCTTCTTCAATAACATTTGGCAGCTTCCATGTAAACAGCTTATTATTCCTCACCCTGCTACTCACCCAGCTTTTTGCTTCTATATTGTTGATTGCATAAATTTTCATCCCCAGATACTGGTATTTAGTTCTACATACACAGTCATAACAGTCACTTCACCTGGTTTCACTGCCTGCATGTGGGAGAATATTCCAGTGGCTTCCCAATCCACTCTGAATAAAATCTAAATACTTCATGACACCATACAAGGCTGTAATGACTTGGTCTGTTTTTATCTCTCTGTGCTCAACTTTTCCTATCCTTTGCTCTACTCTAGCCACACCAATTCTCACCTCAAGGCTTTGCAGATGCTGTTGCTTCTGCCTAAAATATCTCCTCAAGAGTTGTACACTTCATTCAGATTGTTCAAAGGCCACTTTCTAAGGGAGAGGTTTTGACCATCCTGATCAGAATAGCTTCTCTCTTCCCTGTAGCATGAAGGCTTTTCAAGCTTTCTCCTTGTGACCAGATACTGAGATTTCTGCTAAACTTGCTGCAGAGAAAACCTCAATGCCTAGCTGTGCCAACCCAAACAGCAAGGGGCTTAGAGGCGGAGATTTACCCTCACTGCTACCTGTCAGATCTCATGCAAATGTATCTGGTTAGTGGAGGGTTAATCATACCTAAAATCCTAGCAGAAAAGGAATTTGAGGAATCTACTTTTTAGCTGTCTCATTCCTGTTTTCAGCAAGATACAGGAGAGCAAAATGAATGTTACATCTGGCATATCCTCCACAACTGTGTGGCAATTGCATACATTTTAAAATTTTATTATGTTCATATGAAACCACAAAAGACCCCAAATAACCAAGGCAATTCCTAGCATAGGCAAAAAATGGAAGCATTGCACTTCCTGATTTAAAATTATATTACAAAGCTATAGTAATCAGTGCAATATGATATGGGGATTAAAAACAAATAAATAGATCAGTGGGACAGAATAGAGAGCCCAGAAGTAAATTAAAAAATAGACTGTTAACTAATTTTCAATAAGGTCATCAAAAGGACACAATGGAGAAAGGATAGTCTCTTCAATAAATGATGTTAAGAAAACTGAACATCTACATACAAAAGAATGAAATTGGACCCTTCTCTTATACCATACACACAAATAAACTCAAAATGGATGAAAGACCTAAGTGTAAGGCCCAAAACTATAAAACTTCTGAAAAAAATATAGAAGAGAAGTTCCTTGAAATTGGCCTTGGCAATAATGTCTTGGATATCACACAGAAGGCTCAAGATAAAAAAGCAAAAATAAATAAAGGTGATTATAATAAAGGAAAAAGCTTCTACACAGTAAGGAAAACAAGGAACAAAAGGAAAAAACAACCTATGGACTGGGAAAATTTATTTGCAAGCCACATTACCAGATAAAGGCCTAATGCCTAAGATTTATAAGGAACTCATATAACTGAAGAGGCAAAATACCATATAATCCAAAATTCTCCAAACATAGCATAAAAATAGCCAACAGGCACAAAAAGTTGCTCAGTATAACTAATCATCAGGGTATGCAAATTAAAACCACCATGAGGTAACACCTCACATCTTTTAGAATAGCTGTTTTCAAAAACATATGAGATAACAAGTGTTGTCAAGTCTGTGTAGATGAGGGAACCCTTTCACATTGTTGGTGGGAATGTGATTGGTACAGCCATTATGCGAAATAGTATGGATGTTTCTAAAGAAATTAAAATGAGGACTACCATATGATACAGGAATCCTTTTCTTGGGTATATTTCCAAAGGAAGTGAAATCATCACTTCATAAAGATACCTGCAACCACATATTTACTGCAGTGTTATTCATAATAGCCAAGATGTGGAAACAGACTAGGTATCCATCAGTAGAAAAACGAATAAAGAAACTGGTGCATACATGTGAGTGCACACACACACACACACAATAGAATATTATTCAGCCTTAAAAAGGAAATCCTACCATTTGCCATGGCATGGTTGGACTTGGAGGACATTATGCTAAGTGAAATAAACCAAACACAAACAGAAAAATTTTGCATGATCTTACCCGTATGTGAAATCTTTAAAAAGTCAAATAAACAAAGATAAGAAATGTGATTGGGGGAAGAGGAAATGAGTCTAAGTAGGTCAAAGGATGACATTCATAGTAGCAAATCTGTAAAATGAACAAGTAAAAAAGTTCTAATGCACAGCATAAAGACTATAGCTAAGAATAATGTATTATGCTGTATTCATGATTTTCACTAAGTGAGTAGTTCATAGCTTCTCTTGCCAAAGAGTGGAAATGGGTCACTAGGTAAGATGACAGTTATGTTCATTTGTGCCACTGTAGTAACCATGTTGTATGCTTTAAATGAAACAATAAAATTTATTTTAAAAAAGAATATTTGCATGTGGAAAAGTTATGTAACAGTGAAGGAAATATATACTATGTTGTTTTAAAATTTAATATAGTACTTATGTATACGTAAATTAGGTGTGATTAAAAATATGGTGAACATTTAAATTTTGTTAAGCATTTTATTATGTTAAAAGACACATTGCCATGAATCCCTCTCAAAATGCTCCTTTCCACTAAGAAGACCCTTTTCCCAACATTTTTGCCGCTTTCTGGAGCAATTCCAGAAGTCCGGTCTTATGCATATCTTTAGTTGGGCCACCATGGCTGCCTTAGTATCCTGAATTGATTCAAAACATTTCCCTTTCATGGTCATTTTGACATTGGGGAAGAGGCAAAAGTTGCATGTACCAGATCCAGTAAATAAAGTGAATGAGGACACACTGTGATGCCTGTCTTCCCATTGAATGGCTCTCAGCCTCAGTATTCCATTTAACAGGACTTCTTCACCTCTTTCCAGAAAGTGGTAAGAACAATGGGATAACTGAATTCCAAGTGAGGGAGGATATTTTGAGGGGGATTAATGACAATGTATCTTTTACTGTAATAAATTGTTTTAAATTTAAAAATAAACCATATTTTTGATCCACATTTGTATAGCAAAGTTAATGGTCTTTCTGAATAGTGGCTTTAATATATTGATAGAATAAATTCTTGAATAGAATGGAGATGCAGATGGGATCAAATGTTATGGCTGTAGGCTTGAGGTAATAAAAGGGTTGTCCTCCCCTAAGAGGTTGGAGAGGAAAAAATAAGGACACGTGTTCAAAGACAAGTTATACATGCTTGTAATCTCAGCTCTCTGGGAAACTGAAGCAGCAGGGTACTTAGAAAGAGCCTGTCTCAAAATTAAAATAAAATAAAGGGTAGGAGCTGTAGCTCAGTGGGAAGGTCATGGGTTCAAACCCCAGTAAAACACACACACACACACACACACACACACACACACACAAAAGGGCAAGTGGGTCTGGAACATTGCCAGACTCTTGTTTTGCTGAAATGTAGAGGCAAGATCATTAGTGATGGTGAAAGGAGAAGCTATAGGATTGGGGTTGTTGGATTGATGGTGATGGTTTACTACAAAAGATAATAAGAAGGGTAGGACAGCTGTCCAGCCTCAGACTTGGCTCTTCTTAAGGAGACAGTTGATATAAGAAATCAACCTGTGTAGCTGAGGCCATTTCTCCAGCAGGACTGAACAGCCACAGGGGCCAATTGTGATTTGAAGTATAATTGTGTTCAGCCTAACTGACACTTCTTGAGTGAGGTAAAGTTTCTGGTCCATATCACTGACTTTGATCACAGCAGAAATGACTAAACTTTCAGTAAATTTTTTTATTAGCAAGGTAGTTATACTATAACCGATGAGTTTGATTTTGCAAAAATAATTTCCTGGATACAAATCCAGTCTGCTCACTCATTAGTGTTATGTGACTTCTCTGTGCCTCAGTTTCCTCATCTTTATCATGTAAGGAAGAATCATATATATTTCAAAGGATGGTTGTGAAGTTTAAATGATCGTGCAAAATGTTTAGAGCAATAGCTGACACATACAGTCTCTTAATACATCATGTTATTATTAGTGTTAATATGGTAAAGGACAACTGTGGAAAAAGTATAATATAATTTTATTATCTATTTCTGCTAGCCCCCTGACCTCATCTCAGGTCTGCTTGCTACATCAATGTGGTTAAGAAATTAGGTCCTTTAATTTATTAGATATGTTCATTAGCAGATCATGGCCATGTATAGATTAGCAATTTCCAAAACAGCACTATACAATAAAATATGTAGAACATGAACATTTTCATTCTTTGTAATCTAGTATTTGATGGAATAGAAAGATTTGAACACATGTTGTAGATTGGGTTCTCCACGGAAGAGAGTATGAGATGGAAATTAACATGCATGAAGTTTATGAGAGCACTTAGGATTAACATCAGTGACAAGAAGGAGGAAGCAGGCCTGGACAGGTGATGAAACTTAACCTGATGTCTCTGTCCATCTCATGGGAAATTCTGAGCCTTTGATGGTCTCTCAAGAGTTGTCTTGCACTGGAACGAGGTGGTCTGGGCTTTATATCTATTTGAGGCAAGCTATCCCTAGAAAGTAAGTGTGACTTTGGGTGAGCTACTTTATTTTATGTGAAGTAATTCCCAAAGAGGTCTGACAGCTGAAACCCACCTTATGACAGTACTCCCAACAGCTGGGGCATATGTACTTATTTCTTTCTCAAAGGCATGTCATTGTATCTACCACTTGATTGTTTGAACATCGTTATTTGTATGTGAGTTATCAGATATGATAGACTTACAGTTTTGTTCAAATACAACCTCCACCAATCATGTACCAGGATAAGACTCCAAAAAGGTTTGACTTCTCATGGCAACAGACTTCAAAGAGTTTATTTACTGTCAATAAAGTGATGTCATCTTTCTACTGGTTGAAGTGTTCTGAGAACGTAAGTGTCTGCACTGTGTGTGTATGTGGTATGTGCATGTGCGTGTGTACATGTGCCTGTCTTCTAATACAATCTACAGGAATTTCTCTCTTTCTCTGTCTTCCCATAAGCTATCTCTCTGCTCTCCCAGTCTTGCTTGATCTGTCTCTTCTGTTCAGTGTTCATCAATACGACATTTTTTTGTAATAGAAGGACATATGAGACAGAGCTACAGGAAATTGACCTTCTTGGGTTGGTTTCTACAGACACAGAGGTTTATCTAAAATGAGCATTTTGGAGAGGGGAAGGATTACGCAAAGGGCACAGCAGGTCCTAGACAGTGAGGTCAGTGTTTGGTTAGAGGTGACAATCACAGTTGTTGGTATCATTATGGCAGTGCTGGCCTGGGTACGCTGGAAGGAACACTGGTTGTTGGGTCTCAGTTTGGGAATAATAAAGGAGAGGGTTTCTTCATCCCTAAACATAGTACCTCACTGTGCCCAGTGTCTTCTGGGGCTGTGGGTTAAACATGGAGTGACCAGAAGCTTACACATCCCTTAACCTTCGTATTAACTTGCTCCATCTAGGACTTGCAGTTTTTCAAGCCATTGAAAAGCATTTCCCTCACCAGGGCTGATTGTTAGTAACGGTGTGAGGAGGAAGACCCTGGTATTGCTCTTACCAGAGTTGTCAATCATATGACTGTACAGGTGATTATACTTGAAAAACATTCATGGTAATGTAGAACAAATAATTTTGCAAAGACCTTATTGTAATGAATAGGAAATGGAGGCAGTAAAGAGTGGTGTGTGAATGAAGGATTCTAGCTTTTTTCTCTACCCTCCACCTTAATTTTCTTCTTTGGACATAAGTATTGAGAATTGAGAACTAGGTGGTAAAATGTATGGCCTTTTAACCAAAAGAAATACTAGCTATAGTGGAGCAGATGTGGTAGATAATACAGAATACAAAAGCAGCTAAATAACGAATGAACTTACTGAGTGCTTACTGGTGCCACACAGTGGATTGAGGGTACCCAGGGAGCCACGAGGCAGTCAGCGGCAGATGCTCTACCCCTGGACCTTGCCTTTAGTGCTTTACTGCACATGGGCTCCTCTTGTAATTGTCAGCACCTGTGTGTCATTGCTGGCACTCTTTCCCTCATTGCCCAAACACGCTTGCATACAGAGCAGGTCAGAACTGGTGGGAAATTCACACTCCCAGGGAGTCAATGTCAGCCATGACTGACTAGAGTTGCTATATAAATAGTTCACCCCATCACTCTCTACATGGGCCCTCGAGGTCAGCACTTAATTAAACTCCAGTTGCCCACAGTAGTCCCTGTCTTCATCTTGGATCCCCCATTGGCTGCCTCCTCTTTCCCTCTCATCTCCCTTCTCTCCTGTGGTGTTTCCAGAAAGTATCTCCTACATAAACTATGGGCACTCCAATCTTGAGCCTGAGGTCTTCTTCTGGGTAGCCCAAGTGAATAATCAGTCTGTTGGGGAAGGCAGGTGTATTCACAAGTGTGAAGAAGGCTGCACAGAAAAGTACAATTTGCTTCTAGTTACAATCTTTCTGCTTAATTTTCTGTACGACGCTTAGGGTCCTGTGCCATGAAGGAGAAGAGAAACAGTTAAGTAATTATTTTGCTGTATACAGCACATGGAAGACATTTCATTATTCTTTTAGAAAAAAGAAATGTGCTTATGAATCCAGCTATGAACATGATGCCTCTATCTTCTGTGCTGGAAAGGTTAGGGATGCTAATGACCCATGCTGTGGAACTAGGCTAGGTATGGGAGCAGTGAGCTCTTCTAGGCAGTAAGGAAAGGCAAAATATGGGACACATTTTAAGATCTTTATGGTAGATTCAACAACTTTAAACACGTTTTATAACTTGGTATGTAAAACTCTGTTAGCTTTTATTATTACTATTATTACAGTACTGGTAATTAAACCCAGGGCCTTTGTACTGAACTACACCATCAACATTTTTCTTTTTTTCTTTTTTTAATTTTTTATGTTGTGACAGTGTCTCACTAAATTGCTAAGTTGCCCAGGCTGGGCTCAAAGTTGTGATTCTCCTTCCTGCCTCAGCCTCTTCCAGGGTACCAGGATTGTAGGTGTGCATCATCATGCCTAGCTGTTAGCTTTTAAAAATAAAAGCAAAAAGATTGGAAGTAATAGAATAGTGACTAAGAACATAATTTTTCAGGCAGTTACTGACTATTGCAAAGTGGCTTCCTTGTGTTAATAATAACAAACCATCCAGCCTCCAAGTTATTTATTACAGTGTAACAGCTGCATTCTGTGGGTATGGGTGCGTTCCCTAAAATCCCTTAAGCCTTTTCTCGCATGCTGATTTTATTAGCATCAGTGATTGTCTCTATTGAGTAGTTCAGCATAATACTGAGCTATATTATTTAGCTTTATCAAGAGCTCAGGAAATGCTATTAAAGCAATTCAAGGAAAGCCATTTTGTTTGGAGCATACTGGCTCGAGTCACCATCTCCTCTGTAAACATGGAAATAGGGTACTGCAAGAACAGAAATGAGAAGCAAAACATAAGCTTCCCTTTTAATTCCTGTTCTCCCACCCCAAACTCTATGCCACAGAGGACTTCCTTGTCTCTGAAAACAGAGGAAGGAGGTGCTAATAATATCTAGAGTAAACGGCACTAAAAAGCTTGTTCTCAGGAAAAAGACTGGGTTTGAACCTCTGAGAAATTGCTTACCAATGTGCAGGAAATAGATACTGTCCTTGCTGTGTAAAGGAAGTCTTTTGTTATGTCCCTTTTGGCCAAATATGTGGCAGGTGGGTAGCACATGCAGAGAAACACACTAGGTAACCAACACCAGTAGCACATTAGTATAGTAGGATAAGGTTCATCCTGTTCCCTTCAGGAAAGGACTTTCTCCTGAGTAACAGTATAAAATTGTTGTGGTGGTGGTTTTTCCTGCAGGGAGAAAAATAGATACTTGAATATGATAGATACTGTGTAATGGGAAGTCCTGGCTCTCAGCACCTGCTGTTTTCACAGAAAACCATTTGATTTCTGAGATCATTATTTAAGGAGCAGATCAATTTTTTTTTAATGAGGACTCCACCTGCAATAGAGAAAGGAGTGAAGGAAAGGTGCCAGGGAATGAAAGCCTGGAGAGGAAAATTAGAGGTGGCTAAGTATTCTTAAGACACCACATCGAATACTGGGCACAATGACTGGCCTTGGAAAGAGGCCAGCCTCAGGAGAAGGAGCTGACTGTGCTCCTCGCCAACTCCAGCAGGCAGAGCTAGCAGAGGGGAAGCTGGAAAAATGCAACTGGGGAAGATAAAAGTGGATAGAAAGGAGGCCATTAATTCAGAATCTTTAAGAATAATTTGTGCATTTACACTGAAGCTGTTATTTAAATTAAAGGAATCAAAAAATAAAAGGGGAGAAAGGCTAAACCTATAAGTCAACTTCTGGATAAAAACACAGACCTTTCTCTGTCACTTCATCAGGCTTTACTTGTTCACTGCATAATTTCTCTGGTTCTTGTTGCACTAGGAGGGGATCTGAAGAATGATGTTACAATGATGTGTTACTAGGTATTGAACAGTTGGACACTCACTTTTTTGCACAGATAGTGTCTTTTAAAAGGGGGCTCAAATTTGAAGAACTTGTTTATCATGAGGGAGTGGTAAACAATTAGATCAAAGCCAAAGTTTTACCCTCATTCCTGTCACAGATACAATAGTCATGAGTTTGAAGAACATCTCTCCAGACATATGTTGAACTGTCCATCATATTGCTTAAATGTATAGAGTTTAAATTGTGAAATATTGTAGAAAGAACACAGGCAAAATATAAGACTGAATGGCAGAAATATGTGAGCTTATGAATACCCTCCCCGCAACCAGCCCCGTGTTTGGGTGGAGGCATCTTCAGAAGGTGCATGTTTTGCCAATGTATGAAATTTTAATTGATTATCAACAGAATACTCGATGTGAAAGTGATTTTGTCAGAGCTGCTCTCTTGCAAGAGTTTTCTAGGATACAGTGATTTGTCCTGGAGACTCTCTGAGCCTATGGTACTTGATCAGGTAATCACCTGACATAATTTCTACTCCCAGGAACTAGGCAGAGTACAAGAAATGTCTAATTCCAGTGTATGATGAACAGATTTATTTCAATACGTTTTAAGGTAGACCCACATTGTTCAATACAACTTTATGTGATGCCAAGAATATTCTATATCTGTACTTTCTAATATATTGCCATTAGCCACGTGTTTTTGAGCCCTTGAAATCTGTCTAGATGGAGAGAGAAACTGGGATTTAAATCTTGCATAATTTATATTTCAATTTAAATAGCCACATGTAGCTAGAGGCTACTGGGTTATACAGTCTAGAAGTAGACCTTGGAACATACGAAAATAAAATAATTAACAATATTTGTCTTTAACATGCAGGAAAGCCTGTTAGCCTGGGATCACCCACCATCCCCTTGTAAGCACTGTGCTATTGGTAGAGTCACCTTGTCATCTTTTTCAGCCTCTAGGTCAGAGTAACAAGTAGGATTGCCTTTTCTTCTAGAGAGTAGACATTGTCTCCCAAAGCTGGGTCAGAGTCTTTGATAATAGCAAGAAGCTACAGTCTTTCCAAATAATAAAAGTTTTCCTTGATGACAACACATTCTCTAGACGTTGACTGTGGAAATAAGTGTAGGTCTGTTAGATAGAAATAACAGCATCCATTTCTTCAGTTCTCCTTAGGAATGACAGCATTAGTGGGCTGAATACATTAAAGGCCAGATCACTCTATCCCCTCTCTAGGCAGATCATATATACATATTTTTAATTCTTTGCCCTTGGTCAACAACAAAAGGGAATTGGGATTGAAATCCCATGTGAGTCTCCTTGGAATTTAAAGCCCACTTTCCTGAGACAGGATTAGGCAAGATAAAGGAAAAAGCAAGAAAATGAACACAAACTCAATTAGACTAGACCAGCCCTCGAGTCAAGTCATGTGTAATTTCCAATAGCAAAAAAGTTTAATTATGCCATCATGACCAAAATCACTTATTAAGTGCCCATTTATATGTGATGCTGGACCAGGAAGATATACACAAAAAGTCAGACTTGGTCTCAGCTCGCTAGACAGACAATAATGAAACAGAGAGATATTCAGGATGGGAATTAAATATATTAATGAATATTTACACTCAGTGCAAATGTAGCCCCCACAGAGCAGCCTTGAAACTGAAATAGCTAAAGAACAAAGCTCTGGACTGTTCTCATTTGGATGCATTGAGGGGAGGAGGATACAGGAAGCTCTTTGGATTTCTTATTTCCTCTGTGATATATGTGAATATGCTGTTTGTCCATTGGGAAAGGTGTGTGTGTACGTGTGTGTGTGTGTGTGTGTGTGTGTGTGTGTGGTGGGTAATTAAGGATACATGCAGCCTGGAAGCTGTTTTCCTCTTGCTCAAGCCAGGAGAAAATACCTAAGCCTCTGATTCTCCCTGCAACAGGCACTAATATAGGTCACAGAAGATGTATAGAAGAGACAAAGTGAGAGCAAGGGGGCAGTGGAACTTGCGGCACCATCAGACTCTAACTAGGGAGTGGAGCAGGATTTCATAACCAAGGCTGTGGGGATAAAAGTGGCAAATTTGAGTGAAAGCTAAGGAAGGGGTCAAGAGGAATACAGAGGTTTACACACCAAAAGGAATAAGAGAACAAAGTAGGTGTGAAGTACAGAGCCAAGAATCCAGAAACTAGGAGATAGGAGAAGGAAAATGAGTTGAAGGGGGGAAAAAAAAGAGGAGAAACTTAGGGCAATTGCTTAGAACAGTTGCCATGGTTTGAAGCTTGTTTTTTGACTGGCACATGTTTTAGTGCTTTGACTGAATTTGGAAAGTTAGATGAGTTAGAGAGGAAATGACAGTTGGTGACTTTGTAGGAAGCAATTTGGAAGTTCCAGCATTGCACTAATCTGTATCCAAATCACACTGCCATCTTGGAGACATTATGAAGAAATAGACAAACTCATAGAAACAAATAATAAAATAGCAGTTGTTAGAATATGGGATGCATGACTTCAGTTTTTGCAAGATGAGTAAGTTATAGAGATATGTTGTGCAACATTATGTCTATATCTAATACTACTCTATTGTACACTTGAAATTGTTAAGCCAGTGAATCTTGGGTTAAATATTCTCTCTCCCTCTAAACACACATACACACACGCATACACACACACACACACACACACATCTTGATGTGAGCAATAAAATACATGATCATCTTACACCTAACATTTATACTGTTTGGTCTATCTTATAAAATCTTGCATCTGTCCTTGGCTTTTCCATCTCTTTCCCCTGCTCTGTCTTAACTCTAGGCTGGTTCTCTTGTACACTTGCCTCTGCTTGCCTGCAGTCTGTCTCCTGTTGGAGTGTGCTCTCTTGCCTGATGCCCGATCCACTGGCTAACCCCACTGTTCTTTGGGTACCAGCTTCATTATCACTGCCTTGGACAGTTTTTCTTTATCCTCACATCACAGGTTAGTCTGTGTTTCCTCTAGATGACACACGTCACACTACATTACCATTACATGGGAAGGTGTCTGTACCCCTGCTAGATTGTGAATTGCTTCATGAGAGGGACTGTGCTGTGTTCACCTTTCGGTGCTCAGAATGATGTAACTTACTCTTTTCAATTTTGGACTCTCAGGGGATATTTGTGAAAAAAATGAAAATGTGTACAGAGTTAACATATAAGCTCATTACATATATTCTAGAATTTGTTAATGTAGTGTAAGAACCCAGTGGATTAATTTCACAGTAAAGTTTATGAAAATTACATGACATTCAAATTCAAAACTGCCTATAGAGACAATGTGCATGGAAGTGATGTGGAGTGAATTGGGCAACCTTCTTGAAGGAAGAAAGAACTTGAGAAGGAATTGACTTGAGAAGACTGGAGAAAATAGAGAGGACTGGCTCGTGAAGATGATGGGTTGGGCGAAGGCACGCACATCCTTGACTTGAACCTAGGTTGTCCAAAGGACAGTGAGCAGAACAGTTTTGGCAAAAATGAATTATAAGTCCAGTAAGGTGGAATCCCTAAAAATGCTTAAGTAATCCCAAGAAGATAAGAAAAGATAAACCAAGAAGAATAAACGAACAAAAAGCGAATAATAAAGTGGCATACTAAAATCCCAACTAATCAACGACAACCTTAAATGTAAACATTCTAGGTGTACCAATTAAGAAACTGACACAGTAAACAAAAAAATGTGATCTAACAATATATGGTCTACAAGAGACTTTACATACAACAGCATATGTAGGAAAAGATTAGAAAAAATACACTATGTGAACATTAACTTTTTAAACAGTAAGAGTAATTATATTGTTATCTGTTAAACTTCAGAGCAAAAAAATGTTAAGGACGAAGAAAGACATTACATAATGATAAAAGCAGCATTCCACTATGAAGACATAATGATCCTAAATATATATGAACAAAACAACAGAAATTTAAAATACATGAAGCAAAACCTGATAAAGCTGAGGGAAATTCAGGGGGGCTTTAACATTGCACTTTCAATTGTTAATAAAACTGCATTAAAAGATTAATAAGGCAATACTACGTGTATTAGCTTTCTTCAGAGAAACAGAACAATAGAATCTCTCTCTCTCTCTCTCTCTCTCTCTCTCTCTCTGTCTCTCTCTCTCTCTATTTATCAATCATCTCAATAAACCAATAAGGTATGTGGTGATACATGACATATACACATATATGCGAGGCTGAGGAGGCTGAGAAATCTCACAATCTCCTGTTTATAAGTTAGAGACCTATAAAAACTAGTGGTATAGTTCAAAAGCTTGAGAACTGGAAAGGGACTGATGTGTTTTCCGGGGTTACTCTGAAGACCTGAGGACCAGAAATATTGAGGGCAGAAGAAGATCAATGGAGTGAGTGATCCCACCTGCACTGGAAAATGCATTCTGCTTTTTTCAGTTCACTAGTTCTAATGCTGATCTCTTCAGAAACACCCTGTAAGACATACCCAGAAATAAGGATTAATCAGATAGCTGGGCATCCCAAACCCCAGTCAGGTCTTATGGTACATAAGTTAGCCATCACATTGTGAAAAGCTGGGAATTCATAAATTTGACCACCTAGATGAAACAAATCAATTTCTCAAAAAATACAAACTACCAAAATTCACCAAGATTTATAACCATTAAAGAAACTGAATTTATAATGGAAACTCCTGAAATGAGTAATCTCTAGGTGTGGATAATTTCACTAGATATCAAACATTTAAGGAGCTAACATTTGTTTTACATAATATCTCCGAAAGAATAAAAATGGTATTTTAAAGCAGCATTAAGGTTTGGTATGGGTATTAGGCAACATAAATAACTGAAACACCGAGTTCCTTATACTCTCTTTTTATGGTTCTACTATACTCCATTACTCACGCTAATCCAAACTGGCCTGTTCCATGCAAAAGAACTATTATGTTAACTGTAAAAAACCAGATGATCTACCTGTAGCTGCTCAGTCTCTATATTTGGTGTCCAGTTGACCACTGCCTAACTTACATTGCTGTGTTAATACAGTTTTTAAGTGGTTTATTTTTTAGCTCACGTAATGTGGAAACTCTTCCTACCTAGGACACACTGAAGTGAAGTCGACTTTAGAACACACTCCAGCTACTGTCATCTTAAATTCCTTTCTGTGTTTACCTTACGCCTCTGCTCTGGTGAGCAGTAATAGAGCCTTCTCTACTTTATAGCGGAGGAGAATCTTAAGCAGGCTATTATGAATACGGCTGTTACTTATTGGTAACATTTATTGAACTCAGTATGTACTGGACTGTATGTGTATTCTGTTGTTGTTTTGGTGTCTCTGGAAAGTTATGAATTGGAGATTTCTGTAGTATGGAATACACAGGAAGCAATAAGGAAATCCAGAAAACTCATTTCTTGGTCATTCCTCAAGTCCCAAGATCCCTGGACAGTCGACTTTCTTTCTACCTTTCAGGGTTCTCCTATCCTTGGTCATTTGATTATATTAAATATTTGGTTTTGTCCAGATTTTTACTTTAATCGTAAGAGGGAAAACCTGAGGAGGATGGAGCTACTCAGTTTTGACCAGAACTAGAATTCCATAGCCATTTATTTAGCTTAAATATCTGCGATTCGGCCAGAACTCAATGAGGAACACTCATGTCTGTAACTTGTGATGTCAGCTGGGGCAACTCAAATATTGGCCTGCGGATTCACTTTGCAGGTGGTTTACTCATGGGACTGTCAAACTGATGCTGAGTCTTGGCTGGCAGTTGAGCCAGGACTGAGGGCAGGGGGCCTTGATGCCTTTCCATGTGGATTTCTCCATGTGGGCTGCTTTGCCTTAGAGTCTGGTGGCTGGCTTGTAAGGAATCCCTTAAGAGTACCAGGCAGAAACTGCATTCTCTTTCATAATAATAGCCTTACAAAACACTTCTGCCACAGTGAAAACACACCCCGATTCAAGGGGCGAGAACATAGACCACGATCCTCTGGGGGAGATTTGTTGTATTCTCATTATAAGAAGCCAAGCGCCCTGGGAGATATTATTGTGTACATTTTGGAAAATTCAATTTGTCTCACCGGAAACCAAAGTAATGAAAGGAAAAGATGCCCTGGCAGGCCCAGGACAGTAGTGCTTTGTTAATCCTCCCTCAGACAAGAGGTTCTTAAGTGAGGAGAGCTTGTAAATTATTATTTTTAATGTAACAATTAACAGGATGAATTTTTAAATCACTTGTCATGGGTTCAAATCCCATCCCTACCACTTCTTAATTGTATGTCTTGTTTTTTTTTTTTTTTTTTTTTTGGTACTGGGGATCGAACTCACAACCTTGCACCTGCCTGGCACCAGGCAGGTGCTTATGCCAGCCCTATTTTTTTGAGACAGGGTCTCACTATGCAGTTCAGACTGGCCTTGAACTCACTTTGTAGCCCAGGCTGGTCTTGAACTCACAAGGATCCTCCTGCCTCAGCCTCCCGAGTGCTGGGATTAAAGGCATGTGCCACCAAGTCCGGCTATTTAATTGTATGTCATTGAGGAAGTTGATTTATCTCTCTGGGTCTCATTGTCCTCATTTTCAAAATGATGACAATAAGCTGAGCTTCTGGCCCATAAGAACAATCAAGATATGATGATTGTCAGAAACGTAGATGTACATATCATAAGTATATGCATCATGTGCATTACTAAGGTTTTATATTTATGTTGTAAATATACTGAGGAATGCACATTACACTTTAATTGTTAATAAAATAGGATTCAGTTATTTTCAGTGAACATTTTTGTTTTCTTCATAATGTTCTGTTTATGAATTCCTCTAGGTGTGATTAAATAGAGCTATTTCAGACAAAAAGTTCAAAAATTGCAATTCCTGCCAAGATCTTGGTGCCCTAA
This sequence comes from Dasyprocta punctata, assembly GCA_004363535.1. Lineage (NCBI taxonomy): Eukaryota > Metazoa > Chordata > Mammalia > Rodentia > Dasyproctidae > Dasyprocta > Dasyprocta punctata. The sequence goes on along the minus strand of RJWM01005096.1, from coordinate 32,338 downwards.
GTGGGCAAGGGAGAGGACGTAAGCTCTCCTATCCCGAAAAACTGACTGCCTCACTAACCACCTGGGTCCCCTGTGATGTCCCACACTTTCTACTTCTTTGACACCTACAAAGGGTAGATGGTCTTTCAATGTGCTCATGACCTTAATTGAGCTCTTCTTATTAATATAACCTCTCAGAAAACTCTTGGTTGGAGATTGCTAGAAATTATACATGTAAAAATTTCTTAATAGGGAAGAGCTGGTGAATAATAACATTTAACTGGAAGATGCCAGTGATCTGGATGGCACTATGTTTGCAGAAGGCCTAGCATCTCACCCATTTCTGGACCTGCTAGATTAAGCAAATGATTGAAATTTTGATGTTCCCGATGTGGACTCCCTGGTCAGCCAGCTACTCTGATGCAGGCCCAGATAAATCTCTGGAGCTCTGCTTCCCTTCCTGCAAAATAACATTCTCCTTCTTCACCTCTAATTTCTCTTGCTGAGTGGAGAAAGTGATGTCTTTATGACCCTAAGAGGAAATGCATGATTTAGAATAGCTAAGTAAAGAGAGTCATAAACAATGGTGGGGATGCAGGGCACTCTCTATCTTCTAATTTATTCCCTCTTCATCTGACTTCAGATGGAAAAAGAAAAGTTGCTGTTTATTTTCAGGAACAATACTTTTATGGCTCAGCTTTATCAAGCTAGATTTTGAGTCTGTTTAACATAAATTTCTCAGAGTTAAACCTCACTTCCCTTTAAATTTTCTAGAGTTGAAGTGTAAATTAAGTGAAAGTTGGGCAAGGTAAATACTTCAGAAAACTCGATCACCGTTGTTGAGGCTTTGGGCCCACTGGGGCAAACATACATAGAAGGTGAGTAGTTCTCTCCCCTGCCCTTCACACTGTGGGAAACCAGGATGTTTTCACCCTCCATCTTCTTCATATTCTACTTTTAGGCTAGAGTCTTCTTCCTACCACTATTGTGCATGTCTATAGTACTGTCATAGCTTGAGTCACCCTATTCTGACTCAAAAGCAGACCCTGAGATGGGAAGTTGGAGGAAACTTATTCAGGACATACTCAGGAAGCACTGTGAGGTAGACCAGAAGTAATAAGGGAGGATACCAATAAGGAGAGGACATTGATGAGAGAATTACCTCTGTAGGCAACTGGAGTGCATTCCCACTGATGATCCCCTGAGAGATCTCAGAGTCAAGAGGTATGGAATGGGAGTATTTATCTGCTATCTTCCATCTCTCTTTGACTGAAGATTGCTCCCAGGGGCATCTCCTCTTGGATACTTCCATCCTGTCCTGTGGGTGCATTGGGCATCCTTTCATAGCCGGGCAAAAACTCAGGAAGAATTGCAGGTGTTTATATAAGAAAATCACTGTAGGTGTACAAATGGCAATAAGGAAACTGTCTGCTGAAGTTATATGTGACCTCCTTGGTGGGTCGAGGGAAATGGTTGAGATACCAACAATGGCTTCAACATTCATATTTTGCTTTTCTTATTTCTGTTCACCTACATTTCCTATCCTGACATCAAGCCAACTCCTACTTTTCTTTCCAAGTCTACTCCAATAATCTCTGTCCCATCCAGTAACATTCTCCATTGTTTCATACCATCCATGTTTAAATGTTTAAGCTCATGTTTAAATTATTTGGTTGGCTTTTGTAGGTATTTACTTTGTAGTCAGTAGAATACAAAAAAATTCTGAACATAGCTGACAATTGATAATGCTTTGGAGAACCACAAATAAATGATATGACTAAAAATAGGAGAAGTTGAAACTATGAAAGTACATTGGGACCAAGTCGTGAGACCTTGGAAATCTTGCTAAGGAATGTATAATGTGCTGTATATTTCTTGATGAAGTAGATTTTTAAGTAGTCTGGTCAGATAGGCATTGAAGATACACAATTTTGGAGAAATGTGTGTGTGCACATGTGTGTATGTCTGTGTCTGCTTATATTCTGATATAGCTCCTGGTTTGAGAATAGTCTATAAACAGTATGAAAATACTAAGTGATATAAATCAGGCACAGAAGATTAAATATCACATTGTTTCTCTTATATGAAAAATTCAAAACATAAGTAATTTAAGGAGCAAGGATAGATGATAGGAAGCAGAGAGACAGATTATGTGCAGATAGGAAGGGGTTCTGGGGGTTGTGGGAGACAAGAGGGAGGGGAGGAGATGGGGAATTAAAAAAGATCAAGATGTAATATGTGTATGTACCAATTCCCCACAATGTATGTATTCATTATGTATCACAACATATATTAATATAAAAGGGGAGGGGGAGAAAAGTCATTGAGAAGTAGATACCAGACAGGTGGTATGATGCTTCATTTCATGTGTCAATTTCGCTATACTATAGGTCCTAGTAATTCAAACACTAATCTATGTAGTGTTGCTGCATGGGTATTTTGAAGATATGATTAATATCTACAAGTGGTTGACTCAAGTAAGGGAGAGTGCACTCCATCATCTGGGTGGGCTTGTTCTAACCAGTTGAAAGAACTTAAGGGCAGAAATGAAGTTTCCCTGGAGAAGAAGAAATTCTGCCTGTGGTCAGCATTAGAACTCCTGCTTGAGAGTTTTTAGTCTGCCAGTTTGGGTTTTGAAATTACTAGTCCCCACACTTAAGCAATCCAATTTCTTGAAATAAATATCTACTTACCTACCTATCAACCTGCCTATCAACCTACCTACCTGTATCCTGCCAGTTCTATTTCTCCGATAGAACTGTGGTTGACACAGCAGCCATTAGCAAAGTTCAGATAAAGATGATGATGAAAATTTATCAGGGATTTTGAGAAATGAGATGGGAATTTTGTTTAAGAGATCTTTTTGAGGTGGAATCTATGGAATTTAGAGGTGAAGCTTAAGAAATAGAAAAAAAGGTAAAATTTATAGTCCCAGAGAGTGCATGGATGGTTGGAGATATGCAACCATACAAGCAATAGATAGGCTATGGCGGAGATTAAGGACTCAAATATGATAAAATATTTGAGACGGGAGAGAAGCCAATTACTTCAGAACATGGTAAATTTGAAGTGCTTGAGATAATATGCCTTGCTATGTGTCTAGTTGGCAGCTGAAAATGAGTTTGATTCTCAGAGAGAAATCTAGGCTGGAGAGAATAATATGATTTTTGAAAGACTATTATCTCTTCCTCAAATTATCCCTGTTTTCTTTCAGTCCATTTCTAGGTAATCATTTTTTATAGTAGTATTTCTGTCAGTCAGTTTTCTGTCAGTGTGAGAAAATACCTGAGAAAAACAGTTTAACAGAGGAAAGTTTTATTTTGGCTGACAGTTTCAGAGGTTTCAGTCCTTTGTCACTTGAGTCTGTTGTTTTGTGGCCTGTGTAAGTCCAAGTATCATGGTGGAAAGGTCTCGGCAGAGGAGGCTGCTTACTTCATGGCAGCCAGGAAGCAGGGAGAAAGAGAGCTTCAGAACCTGTATTCATAGGCTTCTTTCTTCTTTCACTTTTATTCTGTCTATTGGCTGGTGCTGCTGTATTCAGGATGGATCTCTCCCCTCAGTTTGCTGTCCCATATGCCAATTGTCTCTGGGAACACCCTCACAAACACACCTAGAAGTGTGCTTTCCTAATCTTCTAGGCATTTCTCAACGCAAGTTGATAACCAAGGTATCTTAGTCACTTACTTTATCACTGGAACAACATAGCTGACACCTACAAATTGAAGGAGGAGAGGTTTATTTGGCTCATGTTTTAGTCCATGGTTCGCTGGCCCCAAAGAAGAAACAGCATATCAGAGGACCATAGCAGAGGAAAAGCTGCTTCCCTTATGGTGACTAGGAAGTAGCAAGTGATGGGCAGAACCAGTGAGGTAGGTACAGCTTTCCAGGCCACATCACCAGTGACTTGCCTCATTCAACCAGATCCCATCTTCTAAGACTGAGCCAGCTGTATCACTGCCATAATCCAATCACTTTCCACAAGTCCCACCTCTGAACATATAAGACTTTGAAAGGATATCTGAATATAAAGCATAACATAATGTTAATCATCACAATGGTTTCCTCAAATATCTGGTGATCTTGGAGGTCAGTTCACATTCAGGCAGCATTATATCCACTGCATGTACACTGTATTACTGTAATGGTGGTGGGGTATGCGAAGACCCACTGATGGGTATGCCTAGGACAAGTCTTTGATGAAGTACTCATAACCTTTTCCACTCCTTAAATTAGTTGGCTCTAATCTTGAGCTCTCAAAGATGGCTGCTGTGATGTTTAGGGTCAGGGTTTCCAGCTCCTTCTTCCATGAATTCAAACTCATCAGCATCCCTTCTTCTGGGATTTTAAAAATTTTTGTTCACTTCCAGGTAATTTTTATTTATGTTACAGTTTCATTTTTTTTGCATTTTAAAAATATTTCTTTTCAGTCCTTGGGATCTTGGAGGGGTGGTGTTATGGGTATTCTTTGTTTACTTCTCCATATCCATGCCCCATCTTGCTCTGCCCGGCTTACTACGCCAAAAGCTGATGGGTTCTATCAATAAATTGTCTTTCTCCCCTGTTCTGATTGAGTACATCAACACGAGGCACTGACAAGAGAACAGAAGGCAGGAAGAGAGAGTGGCTAGATAAAACCAAGGTTTGATAAGATCTTCATTTTCATATCCGTGGCCATAGTCCCTACCCCATGAGTCTCTCCTATAGAAATAGATCTACCTAGGTCCAATTGCTCCCTCCACTTGCCCATTTAGTTCTGGGTATGGTACTAGCTTACTACTGTCACTAAGTATTGAACTGGAGTATTGAACCATTCCAAATTGCCTTCTTTTAATCCTGCCCTCACCTTATAAATAGTCCCTTAATTAAACTCTTTAAATTATGCCCTTTGAGAGTACCTTCTGATTCCTACCAGGATTCTGATCCATAAATTACAGAAAATGCATAAATTGGAAGCCCAGTGAAAGATATTAAGGGTTCATTTCATTTGGTTAAGGAGGTTTTAAATGTCTATTATTTAACTTGACCAATTCTTTCATTTGCCTATTGTTGGGACACACTCTAGCAGTAATACTCCAACTCTAGAGACTGATTGCTTAGCTCTAAATGCCAACTTGGCAATTACTAAATATGCAGCCTTCAAAATGCACTTAACCATTTCAAGTTTCAGTTTTTTCATTTGTAAAACGGAGATCATAATAGTATCTACCTCAGAGGGGCTATTATAAAGACAAATGAGTTAGTGTATGTAAAATTCTCACAACAGAAAAGACTTACTAAATGTTAGCTGCTACCATTACAGTGTTTATTATTATTTCTTTTTCTTCTTCTCATTCCCTTATCCAACATGTAAGAAGCAGCATGATTCAGCACTGCATTTAGAGATAGAAAGACTATTTTCTTTATTACAGGCTGCTTCCTTGGTCCCTTGTGCAAAATTATTTAGCTGAACAGAAAGAAACTGAATTCCTTAATCAATTCTGGGAAGTTCCTATGTTTATTCCATTTATTGAATCCAGTGTGTTAGTGCCTATGCCAGGATTTTTGAATCATCTCTCTCCTTTATCTTTTGCAACCCTTTTCAATCAGGCTATAGTCTAAATTATGCTTTCTAAACCAGGAAAGGGAAACAGGGTTATGGTTGCCTAGATATGAGTGTGTGAATGTGTGATTGAGGGAAAGTTCTAACCTCTGCCCTCTGGTGCCATAGGCCTGTTGTCTCAAACCCATTCTCTTCTTGGTGTACTTCGTTTCATGCCTGATGTAGATAGAAAATATGGGGGGGTAGCACTTTTCAGATCTGCAGCTAACATATTCTGGAGATGATATAAACAAGACATGAATGACTGTGAATCATCATTACTACTTGATGATTTTAGCAAAATAAGAATCCTACTTAGTCAAGGTTCTTTTAGTTATAATAGAAATCCACTCAAACTTGTTTATGCCAAAAGGAGGAATTTATTATGAGAAAGGAATAATTGCAGAGCTCAAGGGCAAGAAGTGGAGCCAACCTCTTTGTGAGTTGAAAGCGTGAGTGGAAAACTGTAACAGCATATTGAGCTGGTCTCTCTCACAGTTCTCTCGCTATGTGGCTTCCTCACTCTTTATCATTTGCAGGCTGGCTTCTCCCTATGCATGGTAGGTAATTATTGACCCACAGTTCCCACATTTACCTGTCTTTCCTTCTTGCCATAGGAAGACACTAACTAGCTATTCAGGATCTCAGCTGTACATTCCAAGGGGAGACCATAGTTAGTCCAGTTTGAGAGCAATGTCTACCCTAGATCCAATCACCTGTGACCTGAGGTCCAGGACAAAGTAATATAAACACTGTTATAAGAGTCCTATCACTGTGGATGAAGGGAATCATTCTCAGAAAGAAGGGGGATTAGTTTTGGTCCAAACATCTTTCAAGGTCTCTCCTTCACTTTCAATTCCTTATTTCCTCTAAGTTTTCCTATTCTCCTGTGGTAGACATGAATTTGTCCTACATGATCAAAAATTAAGGAATTTCTTTTTACTCTTTAAATGAGTTCTCTGTATTCTCACATTAATTGAACTTGACTCATAAATTAGCAGTTACATTTAAAAACTTCGGGTTCTTGGAAATGTATGAAACTAAAGAACCTACATATTAAGGGTTCCTGGTTATTTAAAGCTAATTTTTGTGGTTGTAAGTTTGTATATTTAGTGTGTATCATAAATATGACAGTGTTTTGTGATGGACCAAATTATCTTCTTGGATTTTAATGTCTCTTCTAGAGATGAGCTTGGCAGAATGTTTGTGGAGATATTGACATCCTGTGATCTGAAGAGAGAGGTCAGTTTCCCAGTTTGGATTGCAATTAGCTTCTTAGACAAGAAAGTTGTAAACATTTAATTGCCTGATCATAGTTTGTTCTTATGAGTTGGTTCAACGAGTCCAGCCTGGCTCCAAGAATAGAATGAGGATTTCTCAGTAGGGAGAACAATGGTAGCTGCAGCAGTAAGAGAGAAGGCCTAAAATGATGCATTGAGGGCTTAGCAGTATCTTGTAGGATACTGCAAAAGACCCGTCTCTTTATGTATGCAAGGAAATTGATAATGACCACTGGGCAGAAGCCATGGCATTTTGGGGATTTGTATGCTGGTGAGGACTTTACGAAGTTGCTTGGGGGCAGTCTCAAAGCAAATGACACAGGTTTCTAGGGCACGGTCTCACTCTTAATAAAAAGCATCATGCTCTTGTCATTTGGCTCAGCATCAGGCCCAGAGCATCAGTGTTGTCATGGAAAGCACAATTTCTTCCAGGCGACTGAAAAAGAAGGCCTAGGGTATTGCCTTACAATTGTCAAGCTGGACATCAGGAGAAGGCTGATTAAACAGTTTGGACAGAAAGACAAAGAAACTGCTGTGAGCTCTCTGTGGGGCACCTTTCAATTTAGTAGTTTCTCATTCATAGGGTCTACTGTCTAGCAAATAACATTGATAGCATTTAGACACTGTGCATTCAATGGATATTTTATTTGCTGCCATTTCTTATTTGTTTTCATTGTTGAAATAATGAGCTTTGAAAATATCAGTGATGTCAGAGACATATGCCTTGACCTTCAGCATTGGTTCCCGGAAACCCATGGGGAAAACAGCACAATGAGCAAAGCCTCCATCCAAAGGAGTATTTTCTTTTATCATTTCCAAAACACAGACTGTTAAATAGATGCCATAAGAGGTATGGGGGATTGTGCTCCTGCTTCATGAGTTTGAACACATATAGTGTCTTAGTGGTTGAAAAGAGAAAGCCACCACCCAGAACATTTATGATCATAAACCATGACAAACTAAAACATAATGAATTCTATTTTCTCCCCTAACTCTCTAGAACCACTGTTTCTTCACTGTGGTTGAGGAAGGGGGTAATTTTTAAAAATTTGCATCATGCATTCTTTAAATAAATTTTTACCGAGCAACAACTTTGTGCAAAGTATAGGCTTTCTATAAATCTTGGAACACCAACACAAACCCATGGATGGTTATGACAATGGACAAGTGACTTAAAGGAGTGCTCTCAGCGATTCTTATTTCTCCCTGCCTTGGTTTTGTTCTAATTGTTTCTCTTCATTGATCCGAAAGGACATACTGCTAAGTTGACACCAGGTGATATTTCTCTGGATCCTCTTATTATTTCTGTGCAAGGAAATTCTTAGAACTTGGGCTGAGGGGTGAGTGGTGGAGGTCTCCTTATAGATAAAATCCTCATCTTTCTAAAGTCTGGTGGAACTGAATTTAGAAAGCACCACTTTAGTCCAGGAAGCATTTGAATTGATTTTGATATGCTTACCCCTCTTTCTGTAATGCATCATTCTCCAGAGAACAAAATTTCAGGAAAACTCACCTGTGATGGTTGCTATGATGTGTGGATCCCTCTTTGCTTACACTCCTCACCCTTGGTTGTTGGCAGTGTTGCCTGCAAACTGTCTTCAAATGTTGCATCTTTGGAGATTACCTCCACTGAAGAAAACTGCCTCACCTAAAATCTCATCTTCTTCCAGGGGAAGTCTGCATTCATTGACTTATCGTGACACAAATGTGAAGCTCTGACCTTGCCCTACCTTGAGACCGCACTGTAGGACCACTTCAGGTCCAGAGCCACCTAAGAGCAGGCTGAAACTTTGTTTGGCTTGCATTATATCCCATCACCTCCTTCTGCCCACTCTTGATACATTATGCTCCCTTCACATAGATTAATGTCTACAATAGATCCTAATAAATATCCCTGCATTCTAATATCTGACTCAAATTTCACTTCCTGGGAACCCATGCTATGATATCAATCCTCCAGAACCCACACTAGGATTTCAATTCTCCTGAACCTACAAGTAGGTAGAAAGGGAATGTGAAAAAAAAATATGATAGTTATCAAGAATCTCTTAAACAAACAGCTTGGGGACCAGAAAAAGCAAAGTAGGCACAAAAATAGGTGAGCAAAGTAGACTTTGTTCCTGTGTGAGCATTTGTTTATGCACGTGAACGTAGTGCTTTGATCAGTAGTTTCTGTAATTATTTATAAGCAAAGAGACACTTTTTTTTTTTTTTTTTTTTTTTTTTGTGACACCGGGGATTGAACTCACAGCCTCATACCTGCCAGGGCAGGCGCTTAAGCTGCTGAGCCAAACTCCCGGCCCTAGCAAAGAGACACTTAAAGTTCAAATCTTGGAGCCTGATGGCACTGAGGATGCTTTGTTCATCTTTTGAGATAATGTATTTGTCAGTTTTGAGCACAGGACAATCATTCATTTTTTTTGAATCGGGAATCAAACTCAGACCCTCAGCATCATGCCACTGAGCCATACCTCTGGCTCTGCACAATCATTCTGACATTGTCAGTGAAAAGTATTGAGACATGTCTATGAAAATTCTGGCTGTTTAGAGAGAATGAAGGGTTCCTAAATGCAATGGAAGAAAGACTGGAAGGGAAGAATTGCCTCTAAAAATTTAAAAAGGCAATTGGATGTAGAGGAAATGTGACTCAGTAACTGCTTCAAGGCAATTATCAAGAAGTATAAGATGGGGTCTCAGGAGACCAATAGAACATGTGTGCCATAAAATGAGGACATACTGTTAGAAAAGTAGAAGCTACTTCCTATTTGCCCATGTATCCATGACTAGTGTCTGGTACAGTGTTGGTACATGGTTTGTGTTCATTATGAATTTATAATGTGAATGAATAAATGGCCTGAGATAATACAGGGCTCTTAAAGAAACAGCAGGAAGTGGCATTTTACAAATAGACTTTTTATTTTGTTTTACAAGATTTGTGTTTCTTATTTATCATTCTTTTTAATTTTTTTTATTTTAAAGGAGGAAAAACAAAACAAAAAACACAAGAAAAACAAGAAACAAAAGAGACAAACAACGATAACAAAAACCCCAAATGATAACAATTTAGGCTTTCAAAACAAGGTGTTAAAAATTTAACAAAGGTTGCTATTTTGCATAGTTACCTCCAAAAGTTACTCAGATTATCAGATACAGACATGCAAAATTGATCTAGTCCTATGAATGTTAACTGTTTTGTTCCAAGAACTAATAGAATTAGTAGTACAATCATCTTAGCTATCTTAAGTGTATATATACAAATTTATATCTTTTTTCTTTCCCCTTCCTTCTTTTCTCCTTTTCCTTATCTGAGTTATTTCCCTTTTGAACAGTTTCTTACCCTTTCACAATATTTATTGAAGATTTTGGATCTTATTTACTCTTTCAATTTCTTACACCAGAGAGACAATATGATATTTACATAGGTGTTTTGGATTTATTTCACTTATGAGTAAGGTCTCAAGTCACATCCATTTACCTATAAAAGCCTCAATGCGGTCCTTCTTTATAGTTGACTAGTACTCCATTGTACAAAAATACCACATCTTTTTTGTCCATTCCTCAGATGATGGGCATTTGGGTTGTTTCCAAGATTTGGCTATAACACATTGTGCTGCTATAAACATGGGTGCACATATATCATTGTGGTATGATGTTTTCAGTTCTGGGAATATGCCCAGAAGCAGGATAGCTGGATCAGGTGGGACCTCCAATCCCAGCTTTTTGAGGAAAATCCAGACAGATTTTCATAGTGGTTGCACCAGTCTACACTCCCACCAACAGTGCAGAATAGTACCTTTTTCCCCACAACTCTGCCAACATTTGTTATCAGTTGTTTTCTTGATGGCAGTCATTCTTTATGGAGTGAGATGAAATCTCAGTGTTGTTTTAATTTGCATTTCTCTAATGACCAATGATGCTGAACATTTTTTCATGTATTTATTTGCCATTTGTATTTCTTCAACTGAGAAGTATATGTTCATCTCAGATGCCCATTTTTGGATTGGGTCTTTGAACTTTGGAGGCCTGATTTTTAAAAATTCTTTATGTGTTCTAGATAGAAGTCCTTAATCTGAAGGACAGTTGACAAAGAATTTTTCCCAATTCTTGGGTTTTCTTTTCACTCTGCAGAGATTTGTTTTGACATGCAAAAACATTTCAATAAGATGAGATCCCAGTTGTTGATCCTGGGAAGTATTTCCCATGCAGTTTGATTTTTATTCATGAATTTTCTGTCTACCCCTATGTCTCTAATATGTCAACCTATTTTGTCTTCCAGAAGATTTAGTGTTTCTGTTTTAATATTTAGATCTTTGATCCGTTTTGACTTTAACTGAGTGCATGGTGATAGGCATGGGTCTAGTTTTAGTTTTTGGCACATGGAAAGCCAGTTTTTCCAGCATCACTGTCTTTTTTCCAGTGAACATGTTTGGCCCCCTTGTCAAAGATAAGGTGACTGAGTGTGTTTGTAGTTGTGGTTGTATGTTCTGATCTATTCCATTGATCTTCAGATTTGTTTTTATTCCAGTACCATGCTGATTATATCACTGTAGCTTTATAGTATAACTTCAAGTCAGGATTTGAGATATCTCCTGCCTTGCCTTTGGTGCCCAGATTTGCCTTTGCTATTCTAGGTCTCTTCTGGTTCCAGATGAATTTTAGGAATGATTTCTCTAGATCTGTGAGGTATGCTAATGATGTTTTGATTGGAATTGAATTAAATCTGTACAACAATTTTGAAAGAATGGCCATTTTCACAATGTTTGTTCTTCCTATCCATGAACAAGTGATCTTTCCATTTTCTGAAATCTTTTTTGATTTCTTTTTTCAGAGTACTGTGATTTTCACTGTATAGATCTTTTACTTCCTTTGTTAGACTGATTCCTATGTATTTCATTTTTTTGGATGCTATTCTGAAGGGTGCAGTTTTTATTATTTCTCTCTCAATGAGTTTGTTGTTGGTGTACAGGAATGCTATTGATTTTTGAGTGTTGATTTGTATCCAGCTACATTACTGAATTTGGTTATTATATCTAGAAGTCTTTCAATGGAGTTTTGGGAGTCTTCTATGTAGAATATCATGTCATCTGCAAATAATGAATATTTAACTTCTTCCTTTCCTATCCTTATTCCTTTTATTTCTCTTTCTTGTTTAATTGCTCTGCCTAACATTTCCAGCACTATATTGAATAGGAGTAGTGATAGTGGACAGCCTTGTCTTGTTCCTTACTTTAGAGTGAAAGCTTTCAGTTTTGGTCCATTTAATATGATGCTGGCTGTTGGTTTGTCAAAGATGGCTTTTATAAGGATGAGGTAAAGACCATGTATTCCAATTTTCTGTAAGGTTCTCATCATGAATGAGTGTTGGACTTTATCAAAAGCTTTCTCTGCATATATTGAGATGATCATGTGATTCTTATCTTTGGCTGTGTTGACATGGTGTATTACATGTACTGATTTGCATGTGTTGAACCATCCTTGCATTCGTGGGATGAATCCCACTAGGTCGTGGTGTATAATCTTCTTGGCAACTTGCCGTATCATTTGCCACTATTTTATTGAGGATTTTTGCATCTATGTTCATTAGGGAGACTGGCCTGTAGTTCTCTTTTTTGGTTGGGTCTTTTTCTGTTTTTTGGTATTAGGGTAATACTTGCTTCCAGAAATGAGTTAGAGAGAATTGCTTCCCTTTCAATTTCATTGAAGATTTTGAGGAGTGTTGGCATTAATTCTTCCCTAAATTTCTTGTAGAATTCAACAGTGAATCCATGAGGACCTGGGCTTTTCTTTGTTGGTAAGTTTCTAATTACCTTTTCATTTCATTAACTGAAATTGGGTTATTCAGCAGTTTTACATCTTGATCCAGCTTTGGCAATTCATGTGTTCCTAAGAATCTGCCCATTTCTTCTGTGTTATCGAACCTATGAGAGTAAAGGTTTTCAAAGTAGGTATGGATAATCTTCTGTATTTTCACAGGGTCTGTAGTGATTTTGCCCTTTTCATTCCTTATTGAATAAATTTGAGTTTTTTCTTTCCTTTTTAAAATCAGGTTGGCTAGTGGCTTATCAATTTTATTTATTCTTTCAAAGGACCAGCTCTTTGAATCATTAGTTGTTTGTATTATTTTCTTAGTCTCAATTGCATTATTTCTGCTCTGATCTTTATAATTTCCTCCTTTCTTTTGGTTTTGGGCTTACCTTGCTCTTCTTTTTCTAGATGTTGGAGGTGTAACATCTGGTTATTTGTGTTCCTTCTGTTTTCCTGATGTGGGAATTCACCACAATAAATTTCCCTTTGAGGACTGCTTTCATTGGATCCCACAGGTTCCAGTGAGTTGTATTGGCATTTTTGTTTGCTTGTAGATATTGTTTAATTTCTTCATTAATTTCCTCTGTGATCCATTGATTGTTTAGGAGTGTATTATTTAATTTCCATGTGTTTATGGAGTTCTTGCAGTTTCTTTTGTCATTAATTTCTAGAGTCATGGCATTATGGTCAGATAATATACATGCGATAACTTAGATTCTTTGGCATTTACTTAAGCATATTCTATGGGTTAATATATGGTCTATTTTAGAGATTGTCCCATGTGAAGCAGAGAAGAATGTATATTCTGATGTTGTTGGGTGAAACACTCTGTACATGCATAATAAGTCCATTTGCTCACAAGTTTGATTTAGTTGCTATTTCTTTGCTGAGTTTTTGTCTAGTTGATCTGTCTCTTAGTGGCAATGGGGTGTCAAGGTCTCCCATTATAATTGTGTTGCTACTTATTTGATTTTTTGCCTATTAATATTTGTCTTATATATCTGGGTGCTCCTATATTTGGTGCATATATATTTAAGATTGTTATCTCTTCTTTTTGAAGTTTTCCCCTAACCAGTATGTAGTGACCTTCTTTATCTCTTTTGATCATTCTTGGTTTGAAGTTCACATTGCCTGCAAACAGAATAGTCACCCCTGCTTTTTTATGGGTTACTGTTGCATGAAGTATTGTTTTCCATCCTTTGACTTTCAGTCTATAAATTCCTTTTGGGTTAGATGGGTTTCTTGTATACAGCACATGGTTGGATGTTGTTTCTTGATCCATTCTGACAGTCTGTTTCTTATAATTGGTGAATTGAGGCCATTTACATTAATGGTTATAAGTGTTATATATTGGCTTATTTTTGTCAAGTTATATTTCTGCTATTGGTTCTTTGTCTTTCCCCTCTGTTTAATTGTTTTCCCTGCTTGGTGGTTTTTTCTGTTGGTATTCTTGAAGTCATAGTTATTTTTATGTCTATCTAGAATACCCTTCAGTATTCTTTGCAGGGTTGGTTTGGTGGTCATGAAGTTCTTCAGCTGTTCTTTGTCATGGAAGTATCTTATTTCCCCATTGATTTTGAAGGATAGTTTTGCAGGGTACATCAATCTCGGTTGGAAGTTGTTTTCCTTTAGGATTTGAAATACTTCACTCTACGCTCTTCTTGACTTGATTGTTTGTGCTGAGACATCTGCTGTGATTCCGATGGTCTTTTATAGGTGATTTGTTTCTTTTCTCTAACAGCTTTTAAATTCTGTTCTTATGTTGAATTCTTGGGATGTTGATTATTATATGTCTGGGTGTAGATTTATTTTGGTTATAGCTAATTGGAGTTCTATATGCTTCACTTATCTGTATGTTAGTTTCTTTTCCAATATTTGGGAAATTTTCTACTATGGTTTCTGTAAATAGGCTTTTTATATCATTTGTGTTGTCACCTTCCTTTTGTTTATACCTATTAGTCTTTTATTGTTTTTCTTTGCATCATCTTGCACTATTTATCATTCTTGTCATTATCATTACTTTAGATTAACATTTAATATGCAAGCTATAAAATATAGTCAAAATCATTATTAAATTTGAAGAATGCACCGCATGCATTTTCTCTTTGTTTTTTCAAACACAAAAATAGTATGCTGGAGTGAAATTGCATAAATATATGGCAATGAAGGGAATGCTATGGGGGGGGGCAAGACCAGGTGGGATATTTCAGTTTCTGGAAGACAGAAAATATATTGCAAGAGTTCACACTAAAGGACCAGGTAAAGACCACCATAACCTATACTATAATGAAGGGACACAGTAAAGGAGGGCATGCCACATCCTACCAACTACACATACAATAGAAGATAATGAGAAGGATTATGGAGAAACTCATTGGAGATCTAACTGTCATCCATCTCGAATGCTGTTCATGCAGTGTTTCTATCATTCAAGAAAAAGAAGAATTCTCAAAATAAATTGAATACACTTAGTAAATATTTGTATATTCTGGCATTTAATGATTCTACAGTCAACAATATCCAAACATGCAGATATATAGAACTTATATTTTTATTCCTCTCCCAGCAGACATTTAAGGAAAATCTCCATTACTAAAAAGGGGCCTAGATAAACAAATGGAATGAAAATGTAATTCCAGAGGTGAGACATAGTTTGTAGAAGAAAGGAGAGTTTGAGATTCTAAAGGAGTAAATATTATAGTAATAAAACAAGTATAGGACATGTCTTGGTTACTTTTCTCTTGTTGTTGAGACAAAATACCTGATGACAAACATGAAGGAAGGAAAGGTTTATTTCTTATAGTTTTTGGAGGTTTCAGTCCATACTCAGTTGTGTCCAAGGTAGGGTAGCATGCCTGAGGGGCAACCAGTCATGGTGGCCACAAGCAACAAGAGTGAAAGGACAGAAGAGGCAGAGAGAGAACATGCTTTCTTCCTTCCCTTGTATAGTATACCGGCTCTTCCCCTGGGCAGGTGCAGCACTCACACTGCCAATCCCAGTGCTAGACAATGAACCAATCACAAATGCTAGATTCAGCTGCCTCCGTGATTGCATGACATGGCTTGGGAGGACCATCTGAACACAAACCATAACAGGGTAGTTTTAAAAGGGTTCAGTCTGGGAGCAAGAAAGAATTTAAAAATATAAAATATGATTGTGAATTGAAATATGTAGGTTTGGAAGATAAGGTGAAGAAAATCTTCCCTAAAGTAGAATATATTTGTCAGGGTTTGATCAGAGAAGCAAGATATGTAGGTGATATCTGTATGCTTATGTCTGTCTATCTATCAATCAAAGTATTGGTTTATAGAACTGTTGGTGCTAAGTAAGTTCAAAATCTGTAGGATAGGACAGAACTCTTGAACAGTCAATTGTTGATCCTGCTGTCCACAAATGAATTTTTTTCCTTTTTTGGGGATATCTCTCTTTGATTCTTAAGGTCATTCAATGGATTGGTTTAGATCCACCCAGATTATGGAGGATAATTATCTTTATTTAAAATCAATTGTTTGTAGATGTTAACCATATCTACAAAATGCCTTCAAAACAATACATAGATTAGTGTTTGATTGACTAGCTGGGTATTGTAATTTAGCCAAGTTTCCACAGATGAAAACAACAACAAAAAGAGACAAGATAAAAGATGGTTTTGAAACCCTATACCACTATTTTCTTTGTTGTCTTTGCTGTTGTCATTTTGCTTTGTTATTGTTTTTTAATTGTTTGTTTGCTTCTTGATTTTTCTGAATTTTTCTCTTTAAAATAAAGAAGAAAATGCATTCAGGAGGTCTAACCACTGATGAAATAGGCATTCCAGAAAGAGAGAAAATAGGAGAGGGGAGTTTATGAAACTAAAATTATAGAAAGAAAAACCGGTTTCAAAACTGTAAGGTCAGGAGGATGAGTATCCACGTTGAAAAGGCCCACTGAGTGTTCCCCATAGAAATAAGCATACATACAAATAAACAATGGAGATCTCATCTGCAGAAATCACCAAAGACAAAGTTAAATTCTTAAAATTTTGCAGAAAGTAAAAATTATGCTCCCAAGGAATGAGAGTCAGGTTGATCTCAGACTCTTCTTCATTCTCAACACTAGATGCCAAAAACAGTGGAGCATTACCTTCTAAGGCATGAACGAAAGTGTTCAATTCTGTAATTTTTCTTTTAATCAAACCTAATTGATTGCTCAAATATGAAGGTAAAATACAAAGAAATTAATGAACTTTAGAAAATGTGACTCCCATTTATCTCATTTTAGGAATTCTTGAGAATGCTTTGCACAGCAAGGGCATATCCAAGAAAAAGGAAGAACTGGAATCCAAGAACTGGTAACATCTCAGGAGAGAAAGGAAGAGGAGTCCATAGATGACACCAATGCTATGAGGCACAGCAAGATGAGGTAGGAAGATGGAGGACTGTGGCAGGGACTTTTCCTTAAAACACAAACACAATACAGCATGACACAGTACCCTGATAGGATGGAGCATTTCTTTTTCTTTTTCTTACTTTTATTTTAAAGAGAAATAAAGTAATACAAAATTTTAAAACAAGATAATAAGAGAGTAACTATAGTTAATACATTGCATATTGTTATCTTTAAATTACTCAGAGTACAAAATATAGGCATTTAATTGTCCAAACAATATTAGCACAAACCTTTCTTTTCAATGAACTAGGAGAAATTAATAGTATAATGATCTTAACTATCTCGTATATATAAATTTTTCTCTTTGTCCTTCCTTCTTTTCTCCTTTCTCCCCATCTCAGTTTCTCTTTTCTTTTGAACAGTTGCTTTCCATTTTACAATATCTATTGTAAATTTTGTATCTTATTTACTCTTTTAGGTTCTCACACTAGAGAAACAATATGATGTTTACACACATGAGTCTGATTTATTTCACTTATGAGTATGTTTCAGGTTGCATCCATTTACCTATAAGTCTCAAGTATATCCTTCTTTTTGGCTGACTGGAACTCCATTATGTAAACAGACCACATCTTTTTTATCCATTCCTTGGTCAAGGGGCATTTGGGTTGTTTCCATGATCTAGCTATTACATATTGTGCTGCTATAAATATAGGTGCACATTTATCACTGTGATATGATTTTTTAATTTTTCTGGAAAGATACCCAGAAGGGGAATAGCTGAGTCAAATGGGACCTCCAATCCTAGTTCTTTGAGGAATCTTCACACTGATTTCCACAGTGGTTGTACCTGCTTACCCTCCCACCAACAGTGAAGAAGTTTTCCTTTTTCCCCACAGCCCCTCCAGGATTTGTTATTGGTTGATTTTTTGATGATAGCCATTTTTTCTAGGGTGAGATGTTTTAATTTACATCTCTTGAATGACCAGTGATATTGAAATCTTTTTTCATATATTAGGATAATCATTTGTTTGAGAGAAGAACATGAAAAGGGAAATGGGGAAATGTCATTGGTAATACAATTTGGTTTTGTTTTAAAAGCTTATAAAGTGCTCATACACATAACACATATGAACCTTCAGAACATGATAAATGAATGAAACTGGTTACTAAAAATCCCATACTTTATGATTCCACTTACATACAAAATTGACATACAAAATGTCCATAATAGGCAACTATGGAGAGAGAGAAAGTAGATAATTGCCAGAGGTGGAAGTCAGAGGGTGATGGAGTAGGGAGTGATGGCTAAGGGGTGTGGGGTTTCTCTATGAATTAATGAAAATATTCTAAAACTTTGATGACAGATATACAGCTATGGTAATATATTAAAAGCCATTGGACTATATTTTTTAAGTGGGTGAGTTGTATGGTATGGAATACAAGTTATATCTCAATAAGACTTTTGTTCCAAAAGTCATGAAGATGAACTGGAAGCTCCTCAAGGGAAAAATATTCTATTATCTTATCAGTCTTGGGCAAGTTTTATAAAGGGCTGTTTAACCTGTACTATCTTCTAATATAATTTAGGCCATCGTTTCTGAGTTTCTATCAGCCACTCCCTTTTGGCTGCTCACAGGAGCTCTGCCATTTGGTTGACTCTCATCTCAGAAGCAGCCCTTTCTACCAGTTGGTCTCTTGTGCATTGTCCTATTTTCCCAGCTCACCATGCTCCATAGTCCTCATCTTTGTCTTCACTAGCCCCAAGGATGCTTGCCCTCCTCCTGCCTCAATCTTTCAGGCAATTTCTGGCGTGATGAAATTAGCTTCTGTAGGAGACAACCTGGGCGATTTCCCTTAAATGTAGAACAATTGCTTGGGCATTAGCTAAAGTGAACCCTGTCTCCATGTACTGATATGTACTGAGGTGGCTATGCTATTTTCTTCTCCCTTCAGTTGGCTCTAAGCAATGGAAATAAGGCTAACTAAGTTACTGATATATAATCTTTGAGGCCAACTGAACGTTCCTGTTTCCTCGCACCATGTTCCCTATAAAATGGTTGAACACAGTGGGATGACAGAGTAAACTGGGTATGAGCCTCAAAATAAGAGACTGTGACTTCCTGGGGCACTAAAGTTCACATATCGAAAACTGAAGCAACAGCCTTCTAAATTCATTCATGTGCTATTCCAATCAAGTTATACAGACTGGTCTTTCTGCGTTTCTTTCTCCCTTCATATTGCAGAGGTGCTTGTTCTCCTCCTGGCTGGCTCAGCCCACATAATTCCCACCATCCTCACTGTCATTCATCCTTGAACCACTCCCTTCTTCAGGAGATGATAAATTCTGGGAGAAGCCTTGGTTCAAGGCCTTTGTCCATATATCCTCATGTGGATCAGGCTTAGAACCCCTCGGCTACCCTTAATTTTGAATATGTCTTGGAGTCTTTACTCTCACCATAGGTTATACTGGAGGTGGTAAATTGGAATTAATTCGCTGGAATTCCAATAACATTTCTATGGAATTACAAATATAACTTTCCAGATTGCAAAGTGGACTGGAAAAGAGAATACAATATTTAGATTATAATACACAATATTTGGTTTATAATATACAATATTTGGATTACAATAAGCCTCTCTTTAGCCAGCACCAATACATCCCTCCAAAAATAACATCCACCATTCCCAACACAGACAAGTCTGGAAGATCACTGGTCAGAAATGTTGGAAAGGGACATTCTCACACTGGGAGGAAGAGTATGTGATTCTCAAAGTTTAATGTGCACATTAAAAAGCTGAATCAACTGGGGATCTTTTTGGAACATGGATGCTGATTCAGTTGTCTGAGACCTGAAGTTTCGCATATCTAATAGGCTCCCAGGCAATGCTCTTGGGACCCCGCTTCGAGTATCAAGTTCCCAGACCATCTCTGAGGTTCATTTCAGCTCTGACATGCCATTTTATATGTGATCAAGGTGACCATAGGAGTCTCAGTTATTTCCCCTCTGACACTGCTAATGTAGTTCCCAGAGTGTTCTCTCTAGAGAACCTGGCAGTGCAAGTCACAGTATAACAGCATGAAAAATGGCTTTTCCCTTATACCAGATGATGTTGCTAGTATTACAAAGTAGATTGACCAAAAATGGAACAAAAATATGATTAAAGAACAATTGAATCACCTCTGTCTCACAAATGTTGATTAATTTTAGGGGAATATTTTTATGTGACTTAAATTATTTAAGTGTAATTTGTGAATGGATAGCATATGAAGATATTTTTACATGTTGGCAAACTATGTCAGAAGCAAGCAGCATCTAAAATGCCGTGATAATTTTTATCTCAACCATTAATTCACAGTCTTAGTAAGTCAAGGGAGCAAAATCTACAGATTTTCAAATTACACTAATTATTGTCATCACTGTTATTATTAATTTTATTATTCCTTTAAATTAGAGTAATTCATTAAAATTGTTTTTAAAAGTCACTTTATGCAGAAAAATATGTAATTTCAAAAGTAATTTTCCCAGAAATCACCCCTGTCCAGTTGTGTCTACTTATAAATGACACCATACTTTTTTTGTAGTTATTTTCACATTCTAAATACAGCATATGTTGGAATTTTTTTCTTTTTTCTTTTCGGTGCTGTGGATTGAACTCTCACCTATGTCTCCAGTTCTTTTTAATTTTTTTTTCTTCTGAGATGGGATCTGAGTAAGTTGCCCAAGCTGGGGTCCAATTTGAGGTCCTTCTGCCTCAGCCTCCTGTTTCTTGGTTATTAATTGCACACATTATCTGTTGACTTCTTTTATGGCAAATGAGAATTTGGCACTTCTCTGTGTTTTTTCTTTCCTCATCAGACCAATAAATTCATATCCCTATTTCACTCCTGCTATCCTTTCTATCTTTAAGTAATACATTTTAATTTTGTATTTCATCAACCTGAAACAAAATAGAGTAACCTTAATTCCTCACTTTTTCATTAGAATCTTGGGGATGCTACCCTTCTTCAACTCTTCTTCCATATTTTCACTTCCTAACTTCACCATACAATTATTTACACTTACTCTTGCATTTGAAGGTTGATAATAACTTTGAGTAAAAAATTGTAGTGAGTAAAATCTTACTTCTTGTGGGTTGATTCTCTAGGGGAAAACTCAAAATATTTACATAGTGTATTGGTATACTATGGCATTTCCTTTCTTCAAAGCTATTTCTTGAAGTTTCTAATTGTCTTTTTAATTGAACTAATAAATCTTCAGTATATGATATGCTTAACCAAGAGCACTTACTTTATTAGTTAGAAAGTGTCAGAAACAAGAATTAATTGTATATTTCAAAATAGCTAGTAGAAAAGATTTTGAATGTCCCTAACACAAAGAAATGTTTGAACTGATGCATAGGGCAATTATCCTGATCTGATCATTGCATACCACATACATATTTTGAAATGTCACTTTGTACCCCATAACTATGCAAAATTACTACATGTTAGTTAAAAGCTGAAAATATATTAGACATTTTAGAAGTAACAGAAAGTTACCAGGTTTTCCTTTTACTCATTTTTTTCATTAGTACATGCTTGCAATACATAATGTTTACATTTCTTGTGTGGAGTTGGTCTTATTTTTAACCTTAACATAGTTTTTAGATCTGTTTGAATGTTGCTTTGTCCCTGACCCATGCTTGTCTCTGGTTCTTAGTGAAGTCTGAACTCAGATTGTTATAGGACACAGGATATGAAGAGACATCTGGCTCTTCAAAGCTTGCTCTGGAGTAAAAGACCAACAAAACTTAGATTATTATCTGAGCAGTGGAAGTTCAAGGCCACGAAATCAATTTACTGGGTCACAATTAGCATTTTAAAAAAGTGAAATAGAATAGGATAGACAGACTTCATCCTCCACAGTGGTGTTCAAGTATTTTTAAAGCAATATATATGTGTATCTATTTATGTGTAAGTTCTAGTTGTATGTAAAATATACATTTTATTTATTTAATTGTTGGTGGCTGTCATCAAGTCTTGAATGCTCCTGTGTTTCATAATGAATTGGTTCTACTTCCGGTTTGGAAGTTGCCCTCCTTTCTAGTGTATAATTCTCCTTGGGATTAAGGATCTGAGACTTCAGTGTGTCTAGTGGAGTTTCAGACTCTGCTCTCTTTCTTTGAGCTGGCCTTTCTAGGCATGTTACTGAGAGCTATTATGGCAAATATTTCCCCTGGATTTCTGCACCTTGTCTTTACTGGGACTCCTGGTGGGAAAATTCTGACTGCTCTCAGCGATTTCCCTGGTATATTGACAGCAACAACAGATCATTTCTTCATCAAATTTTTTGCTGGAATTATCATGATATAAGATGAATAGTAATACTCTCTGGAAAATAAATGTAGACAGTGACCATTTTCTTGAATTTTGAATGTATTATTCTAGTAAAATGCATAAAAGTAATCAAAATAAAATGTCACAGTAGCCAGGTGTGATGATGCATGCCTGTAATCCCAGCATTCAGGAGGCTGAGGCAGGAGGATCACTGTGAGTTTGAGGCTAACCTGGCCTACAAAGTGAGTTCAAGGCCAGCCTGAACTGCATAGTGAAAACTTGCCTCAAAAAGAAAGAAAGAAAGAAAGAAAGAAAGGAAGGAAGAAAAGAAAAAGAAAATGAAAAGCAAAAACAAAAACAAAAAAGAAAAAGAAAAAGAAAAAGAAAAAGAAAAAGAAAAAAATTCACAGTATTAGCAAGGTGTGGTTGTATAGTCCTATAATCCCAGTATTCCAGGAGGCAGGGGCAGGAGGATTACAAATTCAATCCTCCTGGACAATTAGTGACTTAGCAAAATTCTATCAGGGATGTAGTTTACAAGGCTTTGGGTTCAATTCCTAGTACTGAAAAAAAAAAAAAAACAAAAGTTCACAATATAAAAAAGACAAATGTACAGATTAATGTTTTTTAATTACATTGTTGTAGTTTTGAATCATGTTATTGTCCTTTTGGGAAAGAAGGGAGCCAGCACAAGAAGTGCTTCTGAGAGGATGAACCCCATGAGGTTCTGAGAACAATCCATGGAATGGCAGACCTGAAGTAACTCCATTTCTGTTCCTCTATCTTCATAGTCATTTTGCTATCATTGCTTATTGTTAACCCACTGTTCATATGTGGAGATAGATCAGACTACAGCTAATGGAGACAGAAACTGAGTACATCATGAGCTCAATTCATCCAGAACTCTATCTTCTCGAGAAATGAACACATGTACCCGAGTCTATGTGTGTCAAGTTGGTGCTGTAACTGGGAGGTGTCTGAAGTCACTTCCTTGTAAAATACCATGTTGACTGTAGGATAAACAATACAAGGTACCACTTAAAGTTTGCATATGTATTGTAGTATTAATACTTAAGAGTGCTTATGCAAGAGATTTTTCTGCAAGGAGTATTTTCTCATCAACTGGTTTAAAATTGCTAACACATCATGAAAATAAAGCAGACCTGATTTTCTAGTGTTATTATTATTTTTAAATTATCTACAAACAATGCGCCCCATTACTGTTTGTACCTGGGACTGACCTTTCCCACTCCCTCAACTGTGTAGGCCAAATTGCAGGAAGAAAAGTTACACCTACTCTTTCTCCAGTTCTTTTGATAATGCCCCAGATATAGTACTAGGGAAATGAACCTATGGAACACGGCACGAGTCTTACTCACAGTTGGCCCCTCATTTTCTTTTGCCATCTCTGAGCCAGGGAACAGGTTTACAGACTTTTCTTGGCTTCAAGAGAGCATTTCCAGCAAGGTGTGTGGAGAGGGTGGGCACTGGATGGAGTGAGGAAAATACAAGGAAAGAAATCTGGCTATGCAATGTTCATAGGATTCACAGGTATGCCAAGTAGAAAGAAAGCCCTGGACATTCCAGAATACTCCTAATATAAAAATGAATCTATTTGTCTCTCTATGAATGTCTTGGTACTGGCTCTATTTTACAGCACACTTGCAAGTGTGAATGGTCCCAGGCACTGCCTCTCTGTTTCTTTCTTTTTTCCTTTTTGAGACACAGTCTCACAATGCAGTCCAGGCTGGCCTTGAACTCACTTTGTAACCCAGGTTGGCCTCAAACTCACAGTGATTCTCTTGCCTCAGCCTCCCGAGTGTTGGAATTACAGGCTTGCACCACCATGCCACCGCCTTTATTTCTTACTCCCATTTTCAGTTATTTTTCTCCCCACTTAAAATAAAACCCAAACAAACTTTCCTCAGACTCCCTAATCCAAACCACGAGTCCTTTTACTGTGCTATTGCTTTTATTTTTCTCACTTTTCAAAGAGGGGAACATGTGAGACTGACTCAGTGCCCTCAGCCTGCTTTCTTACCTCTTTCAACAGCAAGGGACCTAACTTTGAACTCATGAAGCTTACAAAGTTAGATTAACCCAGCATCACTTGGCCTTTAGAAAACAGAGGGGCAATTTCTTCCAAAGGGAACAAGATTTTGGAAAAGGGGGAATAGTTTGGTGCTAGTGAAATAATTTCAAACTATAATTTTCTGGCTTCAAACCACCTTCTCATCTTATTCTAAGCTCAACATTTTCTTGCCTGAAGTCCATGAAAGCAACACTCTGGGCTTTTTGATTTCTCCTGTTTTGTACATGCCTATGACCTGCCTTGTACCCCTGGGCTTCCTTCTGGTCTTGGCACCAGCTTGACATGTGCTTCTCCTTCAGCTTCAACTAGAGAAGGTTCATCTCTCAATCTTCATGTTTTAACATCTGGACCTCCAATACAGTTTGTTGCTCCAGTTAAATGTTCTTTGTCTTTCCTCTACAGTCCTGTGCCCTATTGTGTTTGTGCCCATGTGACTTGCATAGCTCACTGCTTACGTGGGGACTTATGCAGTCAATAGTGTATAAGCCACTTGAATATGGATAGTCTCTACACCTTGAAAAATTTTTATCCACTAGAGTGGGCAGCACATCTACTTGAACATAATGTATGCACAGTAAATTTGCTTAATGAATACAATTTTTAAAAGTATAAAAGACAAGAGTCACAAAATGTACTCTGGCATCAGTTTGATTTTATGCGTGTATATGAAGCTATTACTTAAAAGTCTGGCATGATTTTGTTAATATAGAGCAAAACTTTCCAAAATGGGAAGAAAAAGACAAATACTCGAAGAGATGATTTGGAATAATATGAACATTTATTTTACTGTATGTTTAGATTATTTGTGTTTTTTTCTTTTGTGGGCTTTTTTTTTTACTATCTATAGCAAACAAGGAAACACGAATTAAAATAATAACAATAAACCATCTTTTTGGCCCAAGTGGGAAAGGATTCTTAGAAATGTGTGATACCTACTGTTGGTAAGAGGGCCACCTGAAATCTTAAAAGTTGTCTGGAGGTTGCAAGGGAAAAAAACGTTTCTGAATGTTAATTTGCATTAAGAGGTTTTAAATGTGCATATTCTACAATTACTTTGGTAAACTGATAGATCTACTTAAACTCAACATAGGCCATCTTTATACAGCCTAGCAATTTCATTCCTAAGTACCTACCCAAGAGAAGTCTATATGTCCACCGAAAGACATGTCCTAGAATCATCATAATAGCACTGCTCACCACAGGTACAAATTGAAAAGTATGCAAATATTTACCAACGTTAGAATCAATAAGCAGGCATGCCATATGTATATCATGGAATATCATCCAGAAATGAGAATAGATAAATAATTGCTGCATCAAACTCCATGAATGAATTGCACAAATGACATAGTATTAAGTAGAAGGAGCCAGACTGAAAAAATACTACATATCCTATGAGTTATTCTATTTATATAGAGTTAAAAAAATAACCTAACTAATTTTTTGTGTGAAATGTCAATGTAATGGTTACCTTTGTGGTGGTTAGGAGCTGAGAAGTTGGTTTCAGGGAAGTTACCAATAATTTTTATCTGGGTGTTCAATGTTGGTTCAATGATTGTGTTGACTTGATAAAAAAGTCATCAAGTGATACACTCATGATTTGTGTACTTTCCTGTATCTACATTGTACTTCAGTAGAAAGTATTTAAAGTCTGAATGCTCTTTCATCCATTGCACAGCAAGCACTTAGCCTGCTGAAATAATTATAAAAGTCCACAAATAATGCATATGCAGAGCTTTTCATTCACAGTGTTACTTTCTACAGTAAAAAATTAGAAATAGTATAAGCATTGCACAATAGTGAATTGGTTAAATATATTATGATAGGATACTACAGTCCTGAAAAGTCACTTTATGATAACTATATAATGAAATGGAAAATATGATCTAAAGTAAAATGAAAATATCAAAATGCTAACCATACAAATAATAATGATCATTTCATAAAGAAATGTATCCATGTTTTATGCTAACTCTTGTTATTTTGGAGGTATTTGGGGGGTGCTTTTATTTTATTTTTTACTTTAATCTGTACCTAAATTTTATGCAATGATTACATTATTGTTTTATAATCATAGAATATATTTAAAATTTTTATAGCACCGTGATCCGTGTAGGTTCCTCCATCACCATTCCATGGTTTTTCAAAGCCTATGAAAGCAGAAAAGCCAAACAGGCTAACTCTATTTTTGTTGTCTCAGCACTCAAACCAATTGTCTGTCTCCAGGCTACTGATCCAGCAGAAGTATCTGAAGCCTAGGGAAAGCTGCACAAGTCCTGGAGGGAGTTAAAAAAGTGAATTAACCTCATTTCTGAACAGCAAATGTGGACTGGCTGTGGAAGGCAGGAACTGCAGGAGGCAGGAAACTAGATGAGAAGAATACATTATTTACCCTTTTCCAGACTTGTAGAGAGATACCGTTGTCCATGAACTGGGAGAAAGCACTGTTGTAACAGCTTCCTATCCACCTTCATCCACACAGCTCCGAAGTTGGATAGTGGCAGTGGAGAATAAACCCTGGGTGTTCCTTTGGTGTGTGTGAGAGTGGATGACAAACAACTTTGTGCCTCTCATGGGGGCAGATGGCTTAATCTAACTTATATTCTTGATGCCCATTGAGGTAAAGGAGGGTGGCACCTCTTAGACTGGACTTTTATCAATTGATCTGTATTTTAAGCAAAATATTCTGCTTTAAAGTGGAATATAAGCTGTTCATCTTAGTTATGATAATTCACAAAGTATCTTTAAAATCAGAGTGTAAAATTTGTGGCCATTCTCAAGATAGCACACTATACCCAAGAGTTTTTTCTGTGAGCAAAGAAAAAACTGCATTCAGTCATTTTCAGAATGTTCAGATTGTTTGTCTAGGACACAATCCTTTCACCAAGTGGAATCTCTCAATCAAAAGTGTCATAAAATGTCAAAACCAATGATGTTCAAATTCCCATGGTCTGGTTATTTTCATTGCAAGCACTATAATATTATGTAAAGCCTATAGATATATGAACTGTATCTCAAGAACTTGACAAGAAAAAAAGAATGCTTTGTGAGTGTTAAGGAAAATCTAGACACAATATGACTGTATATCTCTCATCTATCTTTCTTCTCTTTCTTTCTTTCTTCCTTCCTTCTTTTCTTTTCTTTCTTTCTTTCTTTCTTTCTTTCTTTCTTTCTTTCTTTCTTTCCTATCTTTCATCTCTACTCTGGGTGCCAGTTGGTGAAAAGGAAAGAGAAGAGTGTACAACTGAAAAGACTGTGTACCAACGGATGGATGGTCAGCTTGGTACATCAAACACAAACCTGGAGAATTATCTGCAGGAAAAATGTTCTTCCAGTTGAAAGGACCATCGGTTTGTTTGCAGGTTAGTCTCACTGTGGCAGCAATTGAGAAAGGTATTGAGGGCTGATGTCATCCAATCATATACCTTCCTACCACTTTCTTTGATGCGTTGTGAAGGAGATCATGTCATTTTGTCACTGTGTTCTCATATGTGCCTATATTAATTTCCTATGGCAGATATTAGAAATGACCACAAAATTGGTGATTTAAAAACACCAAAATGTATTCATTCATAGTTCTGAAGATTTTATCACTGGGTAGAAATCAAGATATCAGTACCAGGGCCATACTCCCTCTGGAGACTCTAGAGGATAATCCATTCCTTCTCTTTCCAATTTCTAGCTCTACCAGAGTTTCTTAGTTTTTGGATACATTAAGCCAACCTCAAGGCCACCTCTTTTAAATTTCTCTCTAGTAAATCTTTACATGGCCTCTTTTCTGTTTGTGTAGTCAAACTTCCCTGTTTCTCTCTTATGACGATACTTGTAACTTTATCTAGGGTCTAACTGGTTAAGTCCAAGATAATATTCTCATCTCAAGATTCTCATTAATCATAACTTGATCACATTTGCAAAATTCCTTCTTCCAAATAACTTTCATGGGTAGGAATTAAAAACAATATCTTTGGACTCCAATATTCAGATGACCCCAGTGCTCCATAAATAAGTTTTGAATGAATGTTGGTTCTTCCAATATAACTTTTCAAACCACTTAGAAATTTTGTTGCTCATTGTAAATTAATAAATTTGCATCCTCAATTTATACCTTACTCTCTAATGAGCCTTGCTAGAGGCAGCAATCAGTATATAATTGTCTCAAAGGCTCTGAGAAGACTGAATTTGCTGAAAAATGTGCCACAGCTAAGCAGAATCACAGTATGTGACCACAGGCCAAGGACATCCGACAAGGTGTCTGGGCCCAACCCAGTGCCAAGGAGATGCTTGGAGACATATACTATTCATTTTAAATATGGCCCCCATCTTTGTTGACCACCACATAAATTTGGATTTGGGGCAAACCTGGATTTAGAATGTCCTCCAGTGCTGAATGAGTGGTAACACACCAACAGAAGACTCAACAGCAATGCTGGATCTAGGACGCCACACAGTGTTGAAATAATGAAAGCAACTTCCTGTTCAGAGTCTGTCTACTAAGAATTTCTAGGAACACAGACACAATGCCATATTACAAAGACTGGAATAAATACTTAATCTTTAAATGCCTAGATAACATCATACATGAAGCATCAAGAATTTTCAGGAAACCATGACCACAACTAGTGGTCAGAATAAAGGACCAGAGCTGACCTGATAGCACTAAGTATGACTGAAACTCATGTGGGTTACAGCTGTTTTAAGGGAGTTCAACAAGCTGTAAGAAAACACAGAGAAACAGTTCAATACTTTAATAGAGAAACTTAGAGATAAAAGCAATTTTAAAAACTGCAAAATTTTGTTTTTATTTGTGAACTCTGCATTGGGTGACAAACATTACTGTGGCCCTCTTTTAAATTCATGAACTCAGGCACGACTGTACACAGTTGGAGGATAAAAAAAGAATGGAAAAATAAAGAAAAAACCTACAGGAACTTTGATACAGCATTAAAAGAGAAAATATTCAGGTTAGTGAGATTCAAGAGAAATTTTAGAATGCAAAGGGGTTAAAGGTTTAATCAAATAAATAACAACATAAAACTTTCCAAACCTAGAGAAGGATGCAAAAATTTAGCATACAAAGGTCAAGGCTCAGCAATTTCATTTAACTCAACCAAGTCTACCCAAGACATATTATGATTAAAATCACAAAGGTGAAAGAGATCATTAGGGCTACAAAAGAAAAAGAAACACATACAACAATAACACACAGGATGGTCCCTGTTCACCTGACAGCCAACATCTCTACAGAAATATTATAGGCCATGAGAGAGTAGAATGAAATTTTCACAGTAGGAAAGGAAAAAATAAAACAAACCTACAAATCAAGAATACTGTACTCATCAGAGTTATTCTTTACAAACTAAATTATATAATGTTCTTACATTCCCAGATAAACAAAAGTTGAGAGAACATATTACCACCACACTTGACCTGTTAGAAATGCTAAAGGATGACTTCTGGGAAGATGGCAGAGCAATAAGCAGCATAAAAAACAGTCTCTCTGAGAGTCACCATCCAGACTCTGGAATATAGCATCATGAGGAAGGAAGGAATTGAGTCCTCTGTACCCAGGAAGAATCTGAAGTGCGAATTGAAGCCCACAGGGAGAGTAAAAAGAAAAAACTTCAAGGAAGAAGAAAGCAGTAGCCAATGATGTCTTTGCCCTGAGATGGAACTCACTGCACCACAGGAGCTGTTTAAACCTGGGGATGCACGGTCATGATGATGATGGCTGATGACCCTGAAGGCCTCTGCAGAGAGATGAGGCAGTGGAGGGGGGTGGCAGATGTGGACAACTGCACTGGATGGAGGTGAGTGCAGAGGACCCAGTCCTCCCAAAAGGAGAGAGCAATTAGTGTGGGAGACATTTTGGAGACAGGCCAGATAATCCCAAAACCCAGAACTGCTGCCAGCTTCCTCTAGCATCTCTCAGCTGGGTGCAGATCTGTGGAAACTGCTTGGACTGCAGCAAGCCCAGTGAGTCTGGTCTCAGGGCAGGCCTGCTTAGACTACCCACTACTCCACCATAAAGCAACTTCTGGCTTGCTGGAATAGATCAGCACAATTCAGGACTCCGTCTCTACAGGTTGTCTACTAGTGAACCCAGAGTGAATCCTGGAAGTGAACTGTTTATTTTCTTATTCTTATTCTTTTTGTTTGTTTGTTTGTTGTTTCTCTTTCTCCTTCATTATTTTTATATGAGTGTGAAAATGGTTCCTAACCTCTTTGTGGGTGTAGTCCTGATCTGTTCTTCTATTTATATCTTCCTTCTGTCTTTTCCTTCAGTCTTCTGCACCAGTTTCCCCAAGTTAGCATGATCCCACTTTGCCCTCCAACCTTATTTCTAATCTCTTTCTCTTCTTCTGCTTCTATATTTTCTCCCTAATCCATTTTAAATTTGAATCTCCGAGGGTAAAATTGACACAGTACAGACTTATATATTGCATATAATTATCTGCTTTGTTTTATATAATCACAAATCTAGTTCATATGGTTAAAATTTGCACATTAAGGGTTAGCTCAGTTTGTTGTTTTCTAGGCTGTGTTTGATGCTATTGGTGCCATATAGCCAAAATTGACATCATTGTTCTAAGCAGCTGTTGGTCTTGGTATTTCATGACTGAGATTAACTAAGGATCACAGAAAATACAGTGGCACAGTGACAAAGAACAAGGTACCATGCCAAACAATCAACAGCTTCACATCTTCAACAAACTAAAGAGGTAAGATCATCCAACAGACTCAAAACCCAAAAACCAGCTACACCTGAAAGATACCTCATAGAAGTAATCATCACCCAAGGGTCCTAAATACTACCAATAAAGCAACCCACCATAGGCAGCTTACAAGTATTACCCCAAAAGAGAAAAAAATGAGAAGAAACTTAACCAAATTCAACCAAAGACATCCAGTTCACCAAAAGCAAATGCATGGGGCAAGGATGTAGGACAGTCCAAAAGCCCCCCACCAGGTTTCTCTGAAGTGGTTACAGCTAAGCAATTGAATGAGGCTGTGGAAAAAATGAATTCAGAAATAATCTCTCAAATAACTACAGAGAATACCAAAATACACACCATGTTTAGTGACATTAGAGCAGACACAGATAACAAAATAGACAAGCTTAAGAAAACTATGGAAGATCAGCATATGGAAATGGAATCCACAAAGCAGATTGAAGCAGATATCCAGGAGAATAAAAATTCCATTGAAAACATTCAAAGCAGATTAAGCCAATATGGGAACAGAATCTCAGATATTGAAGACAGGCTTGCAGTTAGTGACCAGGAAAAGAAAGCTTTTTCAAAAATAGCAAGTAACCATGAGAAATCAATCGAGAAGCTACTAGATGAGACAAAGGAAGATAACTTAAGATTAATTAGAGTCAATGAACAAGCAGGAGATACCACAAATGACATTAAAAAACTGTTGACAGACATCATGACAGAAAACTTTCCTGGTAGAGAAAAAGAATTTGACATACAAATAAGTGAGGCATATAGAACTCCAAGTAGCAATGACCAAAAAAAAAAATATCTACAGCCAGGCATGACACAGTCAAGATTCCAGAAATTCAGCATAAGAATAGAATCCTAAAACTGTTAGAGAAAAGAACCAAATCACCTATAGAGGAAAGCCAATCAGAATTACAGCTGACTTCTCATCACAGACCCACAAATCAAGGAGAGCTTTTCTTTTCTTTTTTTTTTTTTTTTTTTTTGTGGCACCGGGGATTGAACTCACAGCCTCGCGCCTGCCAGGGCAGGCGCTTAAGCCACTGAGCCAAACTCCCGGCCCTGGTTTTTTGAGGCAGGGTTGCACTATGTAGCTCAGGCCGGCCTTGCGCCGCGTTGTAGCCCAAGCCGCCTCGAACTCACAACGCTCCACCTACCTCAGCCTCCCGAGTGCTGGGATTAAAGGC